>JBBPFP010851009.1:0-15679 GCA_037974795.1 Kaempferia galanga | reverse complement strand
TTCCGCACTATGATTATGTTTTATGTTATAAGAAAAAAAAAACTTATGCATGTTTCCAAGTAAGAATAAGTAAGATCCAGCACGAGTAACGCCGCCCCTACTAGCACGTAAGGGCGGGCGTTACACTAAAGGCGTCTCTAGGATTGCCCAAGGCGCCTTGAAGGGGATAAAGTTTTATCGCTTTATCCTTTAATCTAAACGACCACTAACAAGTCTGGAGGAACCTTCAGTTTGCTGAAGGCGCCTTCCCATATGCACTAGGGTGCTTTCAACTTGCTGAAGGTGCCTTCTCCATACAGGAGGTGTGTGGGCGCCTCTTTTGCCTCTAAAGCGCTTAGAAGCAGTTCTCCACTGCTAGTTGCTCTGATTAACTCCAATTGCTTCTTATCACTTCCAGTCGCTTGGGTGATCTCGGACATCTAGAATAGGGCTCACCCGAATCCTTTTTCCATCCTTCTCCTCGAGCAGACTTCCTACCCAACTTCTCGTCCCTCGGATGCGCCAAACCCCTCGACTCTTTTCCGCACCATCCTTCTCATCCACTGCGTCTTCTGCTTGACTTTTTGTGTTTCTAAGCTCCTGCACACTTAGACATAAGGATTAGAAAATATAAGACCAAACCTAACTTGGTTGGTCACATCAAAACTAGATTGAGGCACCAATAGCAAGTTTATCATATCACAATAAGACTTAACTTAAACTTTTGACAACATCAAAACTCAGGTTCGATTCTGGTACACCTTAAACCAACAACTCCTAATTCTTTTGATTTTTAAATCATTTCCATTTTATCTTTGTTTAAAAAAATTACTAAAAGTTTTATCTTTATTTCTTAAAAATTTTACCCAAGTAAATCTAGAATAATCATCAATTATTTCTAAACAATATAAATTTCTATTAATTGATTTGATTCAATGTAAGTCAAATAAGTCTAAGTGTAATAGTTTAAGTATTCAGTTGATTTGAACTTGATTAGTTAGTTTGTGAGTTGATTTAGTTTGTTTCTTTATTGGCAAGCATTACAAATGGTTCTATTTAATTTAGTGACATTTCTAAAGTAGGTGTAGAATAGTCTTCTATTTCATAGCCAGGTTTGCTCTTTGTGTCAAGTGACACTTAAGTGAGGAGCTATCTAGATTAATTACAAAGATATTATTTTACCTAAATCCTTAAGTCTTATGTTAAGGTTATTTGTATACTTAATCAAGTATTCAAATGATAGAAACTTAATCTTATAACCAGAATCACATAATTGACTGATGTTAAGTAAATTGAACTTGAAATTTTGACAAGTAACACTTTTTGAATAACAAAATTAGATTCGAGTTCAACATTACCTATTGTAATTACCTTAAGTTTATTATTGTTTCTAATGGCAATTGTTCTTAAGCTCTTGAGTTTTAGTTTGGTGAATTTGGTATGATTCCCAGTCATATATCTGGACCACTTGACATCACGTTGGGAACCATGAGGGTAAAAGAGTAATAGCAAAATATCCTTTTGTTTATGGACAATAGCAGCAATTGTCAAATATTGTCCACTTTGGGTTCTAATAGACCCATGATCTTTCCAATATGTTTTCAGTATGGGACTATATTTGCAACCTTACAATCCCAACAATCCCCCCCCAAACAAAGGATCATAAGTTCACTTTGAGCCAAAGTTCTCATGGTTTTACTTTTGAACCCTATCCAAAAGGCCTCATACCAATGGAGATATTTTTCTCTTATAAACTCATGATCTCATCTATTTTCAATGTGGGACTATATTTGCAACCTTGTAATCCAACAGAATCATAATACATTAATATAATATCAAACATGCAAATTATAATACTGATAGAAATAATGATAATAAGACAAATTTAAATGTCTATCATAACTAATTTTGTTCAATAGTTAATACATTGTGGAAGAGTTTAAGCTAGAAGACCTATACATACTACAACTTCAAATACCATATATATTATTCATCACTAATTTGTAGAGAATCTAATTGTTGCTTTATCTCTTCTAATGCATCTTTCACTTTTCAAAATTTTTCAGATTTTGATAGTTTTCTCTCTGAGTTTGAACTTTATACTATGTTTGTTGTACACGAACTTTCTTTTTCTCTCGATGTAAAGGAGGTAGGTGCTAGATTTTTATCAAAGTGTGCTTCAAAAGCTCTTTTTTCCTCCTCTTTATTCTTAAAGGACTAATGTATATTGCCCTAACTTGTCTAAATGCTTCTATCCAAGTATCTATCATAAACATCTGGCTGACGCCCAATAACATATGTTTTCCTCTATATTAAATACATCATTTAGAATCACATTTAAACAATATATTAGGACTAGAAGGAATTACAGTTTAAAGTGAATTAACTAACCATCAAATGAAAAGTAGGAAGTGATGTTTGGCAAGTTTGCAGCCAATTATATAACCAAAAAAAATTAAAATTTATCAAAAAAAAAAAAAAAAGAGTATTCACATTGTAAGAAAAGATAGTTTGGCATTCTTGTACAACACTTGAATCAATAAACTTTCTTTCTTATAATAGAAATATTTATTCCATGGATTTTTGGAATTTGTCACTATTGTAAGCTTCCATTTTTTTTAACTTCCTTTTTTTGACATTATTATTATTCACTTTTAGCTGTTTCTTCTTTTAAGTTTTGCTTATTTGGATGAAATAGATAAAAAAAGTGAATGGTTCATAAAGATATTCATAAACAGATGATGGAGTTTCCTTTATAATTTTGTAATTTTTTTCTTGTATCCTATGTATTCTATATCAGTAAATAGAAACATTAGAATTAAGATCTACATTCTGTTTGCAAGAATTATCTTAATAAGCCTGATCACTCTTAGAACCCCAAAAATGCTTAAGCAAGATTACATCAATTGATTAGAAACCCAATTAGGAGGATAAATCTATCATCCATCAGTCAATTATAAATCCAAACCCAATTAGGAGGATAAATCTATCATCCATCAGTCAATTATAAATCCAAACCCAATTAGGAGGACAAATTCATTATCTATCAGTCGATCATCCAACATGAAACTAACGTTGTAGCAGCTACTAGATAGTAGCTGCTACAACATAAAATTGATCGTTATAGCAGCTACTATTGAGTAACTATTATAACATGAAACTAATGTTGTAACAACTACTGTGTAATAGGGCTTGTACCTTGTAGCATCTACCATGACCCTAAATCCTAATAAAAAATCTGTAAGGCAGAAGGATCAAGATATCAATTGACTAAATACGGTCATGGATGACATTGTGCACACTAGGATACCCCGAGCAATGGTGCAGGGCTCTCATGGAGCAGACATTTGGTTTGTAAAATTTGCAATAAGTAAATAGTAAAAGGGGTTAATATTGCCCTAAGCAAATTTGTAAAATTTTGCAATAAGTAAATAGTAAAAGGGGTTAATATTGCCCTAAGCAAAGGTGCAACGATAGGACATCTTCTCAGTTTATAAGAGAATCGAGTCAGAGAATCAAGTCCTAGCTTTGATAAATTAACAAATAAATTTCTTTTAATGGGTAGGCGACCTAAGAACATTAGAATAATAGATCACTACAAGCGCTTCTCTATTTACCCAAACCCGATGAACTCAAAAATTAATTAGCTTACACAGAATACATGATGCCAACTAAAAACAAAGTTAATGTCCTATAATAGTTTTACAATTGATATTTAAGCCTATTTTGATCGATCAATCTAATCTTAATCTAATGCATCTAATTCACATAACCAACCTGTTGACTATGCTACAAAAACCACTGGATGTCTCAAAATAGTTGGGTACGAGAATAATCCCATAAAATATGAAGAAAATTGGTCAAAATTTTCCAAACCACCGAATTAACAAAAGAAAATGGTCAGTAATCACACCAAACATGACGACACTTTGATACATTTATACATCTGTCAAATGATTAAGTCTTCTTCTTGAAAAAGAATGCATCAATAGGGATATATTTTTCTTGTTTCGCAGATGATGGCTTCTGCTTCTTTGTGCCACTCTTTTTGAGGGGAGAAGAGAAGGTCAAAGATCTGAGAAACGAAATCAGTTCATCAGAAGCTAGACAAAAATAACATGCTATTAATTATTATACACATGAAAAAATACTATTATGTTCATATGAGATGGAAGAAGTTAAATTGGGAAATCAAATCCGTCACCTGCACTCTTCCTTCTGAATCATCTGTGCAAGATGATAATCCAAATGTTCCTGTCTCTCCTCAATAAAGTTAGTGGGAATTTCAATCCCACAAACAGAACAGATGTAATCATCGAACCAAAAAGGCCGGGATGAGTCACGAGATGATGCTGCCCTTTTGCGATCAGAGAAGTTGACGATATTGATCATATCCTCTTTTCCTTTACACTGTATATGAAATCAACCTTCTGATGAAATAAAAAGTGGAATAGTGCCATTATGCTAAAGATCAAACAGCACATCACCTTGCTTTGACACTCCTTGTTAGAATATTCTGCTTGATTTTCTGAACTTGTGACAATGCCTTCATTTGAAACAAACAGTTGATTGGACTCGAGTGTGTCATTCAATTCACATTGAAAATCATGGCTTTCATTAGTTGAGGAACTGGTCCCACCACCCATTATCTGAACGTCACTGGAGTTCAAATGGACAGAATTAATGATGCTTGGTATAGTCTCAGAAATGTGCAGAAAGCTTGTGAGAGTCTTTTGCGTAGGACTGAGAGGATTGTGATTATCGTCATGGAAATGTGACAACCGCAGGCCTGTTACAATCATGATGCCCAGAACAATGTAAAAGAAATAATCAGAACATGGAAGGAAGGCTTTCTACATGCGACTAGAGGAACATGCCAATTTAAGAATTCTTTAGTGAGACATGCTTAACGAATGCAAGATTGAACTCTTTAAGAATAGGCCTGGTAATAGAAAAATTGAGCATGGGTGGTGATGCTACTTTCATGCATTTTAAGAGGAAAAAGTGTTATACTATGACTCCACACTAGTTTCAACAATCACTGCTAAAAAATAAGCACCATAGATTATCCACTAAGGTATTACTAGATTTCTAATGACAATTATGAGTATACGATCCAAATAAGTTCACTTAGATTCCTTCAAATTTCATTTAACAGTGCCTACTAAAAAACTATTATAAACTAGCACAAGCGTTTAGATCCTTGGTGAAAACTAATTCCAATTTGTGTTAGCTAAGTGGTATTTTTCAAGTAGAATAAGCAAGAGCAAAGCTGATCTCATCCAAGCTTAAATGCCACATCTTGGACTACTACTAAATCTTCAGGGAGTTGGGAAATACGTTTTAAGTCAATTATCTCTGTTAAGAAATGTTTTATCTTGTTGAATAAACATTGCAAAAACAATGATAGGAAGGAAATATGATTCTTCTTCACGATTTCAAAACAAGCATTAAGAATTATGAAGCTTACAAATGTTTTACATACCCAGCAACCTTAATCGAACAGGAAGTTCTGCCTTCAGCAACTTGGAAGCATATATCAAAATATCTTCTTTTGAATTTACATATTTCTGCAATGAAATTGCCCTTGTCCGAACCTGGAACCAAAAAATAAAAACCATGACACTGTAAGAAAAAGGAAACTTAAGATAGCATAATATTCTCTGTGATAATCTACTTTTGGGGTTCTAATAACAATTTCTGGCACGTAAAATGGTAAATGTTTGCTTAGAAGAATCAAAATTTGCAGAACTATTTCACAAATTAACAACAAGAAACAAAAAATGATTTGCCAAGAACCTCAAATGATGCAGTCTTCAATTTAAGGGTCAGATTCCGTCCAAGAAGACCCTCTTTCTGCATGTCATTTGATAATGTTTCAGCAAGATCAACTGCAAAATAAAGAAATGACAAATTAAGGAGACGAACATTTCCAGATAAAAATGAAACTAGAAAGTGATAAAACAAAAGGTTAGCAAAGTATGTTCGGTAACAGATAGAACTACAAACTATTACAAATCTAGAATAAATAGATAAAAATAAGCATCTACTAAAGGCGTAGATTGTAAAATAATTTTCTAAAACTACAATTTTGCTCCAGTAAGATTAGCACGCATCTGATACCAGTGTAATTGTGTTAAATGAGTGCTCTTGTATATCCTTTTCCATCTGCTGCCTAAACTTATAAAATAATGATTGAGGAATGAGAAGGATTTCTACATATTTCTAAACCAATCAACTTGAGGCATTTAAATACTTATCCCTTGCACATTTTTTCTCATTATTTATAACAAAGTTGTCCCATACAACAGTCGTGGAAGCAACCTAATAAAATTTCTGCCTAATTCATCCTTGTTGATTCCGAATTCCTTAAGCCCAGAAGTATCAAGCGTGAACCAAATAGGAAACTATACCTAATGAGCATGCCTTGGGATTCATTTGCAGTGACATCAGTTATAAATTTGTTTGATGGTTAAGACACATTTGATATACTCACAGAACAGCTAGAGAGCAACCTATCAAAAGTTCAGCCTAATTCATCCTTGCCACATTCATAATCCCTTGAGAAGTCCAGAGATATCAAGGGTTAAACCAAACATAAAACTAAATCAATGAGCACGGACCATAGCACGGTACTTAGAATAGACATGTTTTAAATGTCTGGGGTTATATCAAGCATATACTATTGGTTCACTTTGACCATAACAATCTGGAATTAGAGGAAAAGGAGCAAGTTTGACCAAAATGATCATTACCCAATTTCTGGAACAGCAGTGACTCATCATCAGTGGCCACAAATGTCCTCTCACTGCTAATGCTCTTCCGCATCTTCTGCTGAGGAGCATCTGTTCCTCCTATACCCAGTCCAACACAAAGAAAAAAGTCTACAAACAACATACATTTTATCAACTAGTTTCGGGACAAAGATGAAATTGTGATAAATTATAAAAAGACAGGACACATAAATAGAAGGTAAATATCACTTACTTTTTTCTCCTAGTATAAAAATCTCTACAAAAAAACTAAACATAAATTGAAATAAATAAAATGAACCTATAGAATATTTCTAGTCATGTGATGTTTGCATAATTCTCCCGGCTATTTGTTATATAGCTTATAAGTCTCATTTAAAAAATTAACAATTGCTAAGAAAATGACAATCTTAATAATTCTTTGTTATATTATAAAAAAAATCAGTAAAGTAAATCACCAATCAACTTTTAGGGGGTGCTTGGTATATATTTGGTAATCGGAATGGTAATGAGTTTGATTGAGGGGGGAATAGGTTTAGTGATAACCTAGGGGGGTTGGATTATAAAATTAGGGGTATCAAACTCATATCTTGGTCTTGATTCCCATCTACCAAGCATCAAGAATGGGAATGAAACAGATTTCATTCCCATTCCAGCCTCCTAAACCCGTCTATCAAGCACCCCCTTAATATTAAATAGTAATATTCATATAAATTCTACTATTTTTTCACATTCTTGCAAAAATACTTTTTTTCTTAAGTCAACCATAATGAGTCAAGGGCTTAGGCTAACAAGTTGAGACAAATATGAATTTGTTATTAAACAACACTTATTTCTTTTTTTTCTTGTATGAATAGCAACAGAAGAGCTAGAATGTATTATTCTACGGATGTCTTTGGTAAACATAAATAAAATGAAAAGGAATCAAAACAAAAACTAGAATGGAACATAAAGCAATGATTGTTCCATTTCATTTTTTATTTAGTTGCAATAATAAAATGACATGACAAATGCAATGCTTTAACCTATATTTAACTCTTCTCTTCTTCTAAATCTCCTGATCATTTTAACTTACATGATCTATCTAATGTCTTTTAGGGCGCTCAATCAATCTAATTTGTTCAACACAACAAGCCTATATGGCTCGCCCGATCCAACAATCTCGTTTGATCTGCCCAATCCAATGATCCTCTTGGCCAACCCAACCCAATTAGTTCGCCTAACCCGCCCTACCATATTGGCTAGTTAGGCTTGCTTAGTCCACTCACCAAGACCAATTTACTTGGTGGACCTGTCTGCACAATTTGATGGACATAATTGGTCATTTGACTTGAACTACCCGCTCAGCTCAATAGGCCCATGTTGTCGGCCTGGTCAATCAGCCCACTGAATCCAATTGATCTGTTCAGCATGATCAGTCCTAATAGACCATTAAGATTAATTGATTCATTTGACCCGACCAATTTGCCCAACCAACTCATATCAATAGGTCTACCCAACCTATCTTTTCGGCTAGACAAGTCTGCTTGATTGCTCGTCTGACCGTCCTACCCAGCTTCCACAAGCCAACCGACCTGCTTAGCTTGCCCAGTGTATTTGGTATGGTTGTCCAACCAACCCAATCAACCCAACGGTCCTAGTTGCCTGCTTACCCAACCAGTCCACCCAAACATGAGTTGCCATGCTCACTTGGCCACCTAGCCCAACCGAGTTGTCTTATATATTTGGTTCACTCATTTTATTTATTAGTTATAATTTTGAGATGATAATTGGTTAATAAATGTTATATTTAATAAAGGTGTTATAAGGATTATACTCCAAAGAGTGGAACGGATTGAGTTATTCATTGAAATGGATTATTCTACCCAAATTATCCATCCAAAATAGAACTAGCCCCTGAACAATGGTGCAGCAACAGGGCGCCTTCTTAGTTTCTCAAACATCTAAGAATCGAATTCTAGCTTCAGCAAATTAATAGATGAATTTATCTTAATGGTTGGTTGACCTAGGAACATGGAGCTAATGAGCTGTCCGCTGTGAGCGCTTTCCAATTTAGCATAGTGGCCGGTTGAAAACTTCCACGGGACCGAATTGGTCACCCCCAAGATTAGTTAGTGTACGCTAGATACCTAGTGTCAATTAAAAAAAATGGAAAAATGAACCATTTTAAATTTGCCACATGAAGAAATGAACCATTCTGATTCCATTCAATTTATGTGAACCAAATGCACTAGTATTGTAAGAATAATTTCATAATCACAAACTAAGAACCCAATTCAATTAATATAAAATATATTCTACATATTATACCCATAGATATAAATAAGTAAATAACAGAACAATTCGCAATCACAAATCAAAGATCTATTCTGTTCATGGAATGTTTTTTTAAGCAAAAATTCAAATGAAATGCTCATTTTACATTAAGCTATAGAAAATTAATACCTAATATACCAACCAGTTGAACAATGAGAAAATAATGCATGTAAGAGAGCTCCCTTTTGCAATATTTCAGTGCACGTACTAATTTCAAGTACTTCTCTTAATATTTGTTCAGTCACCTTACCAATCCCACCTACCTGCATGAACAATTAAGACTATTGAAGAGCTAGATTATTACAGGAGAACTAAAAATTACTCAATAAAAACATCAGATTCATTGAAAAGTAAAAATAAAAAATAAAAAAAAAATGCTGATAGCAGATTGTGATGGCAAATTCAATGTTCCAACTGTTACCTTACCAACATAACAAATGGAGTAGAAGTCGTCAAAATAATTAATGAATTATCTCACTGTGCTTTAATAAAGACATGCAAACTATCGAATGAATACTGCCAGCAGTAGATATACTTTGGAAAGTGACAAGTAAACTAAGAAAGAATAAGATTGTTAATTACAATTAAGAACAAGTTAGCATATCAATGGCATTGAAAAAAGAGAACTTCATTGTTATTTGTCTACAAAAATATTTCACAAAATACTAATTAATACCAAATTATGTAAATGAATAAAAAGACAGAGGGAGGCTGGGGCAACTAATATAAAACCTACTGAACATGTCTTGTAAGATAGCACATACCTTCCTTATAGGAAGTGATGATATAAAAATCATAACAGCATCTCGATCGTTTGGCAAAATAAACTGCCCATTAGGTTTGTTGATGTCTGAGCAAACCTAACAAAATACAGAAGAAAAAAAGGGAAACAAAAGGTATCATTCAATAAATACTTTCATTTTGCATGTATTAGACAAGTCGAAAACATAAGAGTTTAGTTAAAAGGGTTGAGAAACCAAATAAAACTCTAGTAATCTAGTTAACATAAAACTAAAAGGGTGATTTAATAGAGCTTTATATGCTAGTTGTATATTCCAGTATAGTGGAATAAGATTCATGTAACCAATCTCAACCAATTGGAACTCGAATTACTTGATGATGATAATAGTCTTTACATAGAGTTTAATTACAGGATAAAACCTATGTACTCAGCACCAAATAGTTGGAATTCACAACATGTTGCTATACTACAACCAAATGAAATAAAGTAGAACACATTGTTCTCCAAACAAGTTGGAGGAAATGACTGACATATTAATGTTAATGAAAATAAACACGAACGATATAGGCAGCCATATATGTGGTGTAAGAATACTTTTTATTATGTTTAACATAGTACAACCCTACACTTTATATACAAAGTTTATTTCCATTTGTATTCACAATCCTAACCATAATTAGTAGAAACACCATAAGGAATAAAATATCAATCAAATATTCTTATAGTAATTGAATATATTATTTCCTTTTCTACAGTTAACTACAACTAATCTATGATGATGAATGTAGAAAGTGAAACTAAAATGGTCCATGTAGGGAGGTCTGCAAACTGATACAAAATGAACATAGAAATTCAAAAGTCAATCTAGAAAAGTATTATAGCAAAACATCGAGTGATGAATTGCTGAAAGATGGACAGTTTAAAGACGAATGCAATTTTGTAAAGGATCTTCCATTGGGAGAACAAATGAAATGTAACTATGAACAAGATGGTTGAAGAGGACACAGAACAAGAACATAGAACAGCAAGTGACTACCAGAATGTCAAGTATTGAACATTGTTCACAAACAGCCAACTTTTTGAGGTTAGCTGTACAAAATGATGTTAAGTTAAGAAAAATACCTTTGCAAGCATGCGGTTTGGCGCCACACCAACACTACAAGTAAGACCAGTTTCTTGATAAATAGTATTTCTTAGTTCAGCAGCAACCTTTTTAGAGATGATAAAAAAAGATGACTGAGTTTTTCATGACAAAATTTTAGTGCATAGAGATTAACAAAAACAAGACAATAGTACATCTTACTTCTTCAGAGCTAATGCTTCTTTGTTTGCATATCTCAGTTATCTCTAGGTATGCCTCATCCAAGCTAGTAGCTATATAATCAGGATCATATTTACTAAAAACTGAATAAAAAGACTTGTTAAGAATTAGACAAGTTTCAAATATATGAA
Source organism: Kaempferia galanga (assembly GCA_037974795.1). Lineage (NCBI taxonomy): Eukaryota > Viridiplantae > Streptophyta > Magnoliopsida > Zingiberales > Zingiberaceae > Kaempferia > Kaempferia galanga. The sequence goes on along the minus strand of JBBPFP010851009.1, from coordinate 4,438 downwards.
GTTGTTCTTAGTTAAAACACCAACACACCATTCCTTGTCTTTTCACTGTAGTATGTGTACTTTCCAAAATTTGTAGGAACAAATATCAATTCTGGACACAATTTACGTGCAATAAATCCTGGCATTGCAGCACGGATCCCATATTTCCGAGCCTCAAAAAGAAAATAACACAAATTCATAAAACCTCTCCAGTTACTAAAAAAATTGACAGCAAGGGCATGTATTGACAAAGGTACCTCATAACTTGCAGTGCATATCATGGACATACCACCGACAGCCAATGGTTTGCCTTTTAATAATGGGTTTTCCAATGTCTCAACAGCAGCATAGAAAGCATCCATGTCAGTGTGCAACCATATCTTTGAAAGGTCACGTGAACCATCCAACTCCAAAATTTTTTTATTAGCAATCTGAAATATTTCATAGTGTATGAAATACCAAAAGAATATCTTAACTAGTTGATAAATGCAAATACAGCTGACAATAAGACATCTGTTTATGGTTCTGATTGTGGAAAGCCTGAATTCTTAGGGATTAACTCTGTGTTTGATCCATATAGGTTGTAAAGAATACTTGAACTTGGTTTATATTAAATGTGATTATTACTATGAGAAGCAGATAGTCTACCTTATCTAGTAGCCTTATCTCTACTAGATAAGGTAGACTACATAGTTATTTTATCACAGAACAATAAAGAGAAAATTAGGTAATACAACATAAATCAAATGGAAATCTTGGTTAATGTGTTTCAGCTAAAAGCAATTTTTTTTTGTCAATGAAAAATTAGAGTTGCACATGTAAGTATTTTATGGCATATTCAATATGCAAACTTCTATAGCAAAGAATTTGTCAAAACCAAAAACTACTTGGTGTATCCACATGAAAATAAACAAAAATTTAATTGGGATTGATAGAAACATAACAATCATATTTATGCCATTGGAGCAATGCGATTCAAGTTTCAACAATCTTGTACAGGTCTACAACAACACTGCAGCAACAAACCTTGTGCATACATATTTTGTGATAGTTTTACCATCACCTTTTATAGGCCAAAGAGATAATGATTTCTACATGATTGGACTCCCTAGTCAGCAGATCATGCAACTATCAAATGGCATGCAATAATTAAAAGATATCCTACAACATTTGGAAGGCCAAGGTCAACGACACCAAGTTGGATTGGCAAAACATGTGGTCAATGGACATGTATTAAGGTCGGGCTTGATGAATGCTTGGGACATGGGAGGGTTGAAAAAAATTGAGGTTGGATTGGTTGATCACCTAAAATGGTCAGCATGATTCTAGGTTGATTTGGTCCAATAACAAAATGATAAATAATTTAACATTAATGGGAGTAAAACCAAGGTTAAAGTGTGTTCTGGTGCTCAACCTGCATGAAATGGTTTTGTTACCATACAACCATCACCTGCTACCTCAACCCATCCATATTGTTTGCCCTCCATTATGCATGCCTCTTACCACTCCCAACTTCCAACTTCGGATTTCGGACTCACAAAAATCACCTAGGAATGGGTTGAAATGAAGAGCCATCCACTTGCCTCCCCACCTCTTCTCATCAATGCTCTCTAGTATCCAACACCAACCAAGTACACGTCTTGTACTCATTCCATGTTGCTTCTTTGTCTTAGTTGCTACCAGCAAAAGCAGGGCCACTTTTGCCTTGAGGCATCTTGGTTACAACCAACAGACAGCTGCTGCAATTTGCTTGTGTTGATTCTATGATGGTTTCAGTCAGTCAACAAAACAATATTTCATCCATGCCAACCAAGAAATCAAGCACGTCTTTTGAGATTTTGTTGCCATATGAACTGTCCATTGCATGTTTTGGACATTAAACAAGAAAACTATTTTCCTTGACCTTTTGCAAATATAGATAACACAAAAAAATTGGTTCTTGACAAACCACAACATAAGCAAAGTTTATGCTACTCCACAAAACATCTGTAAGTAAATTAGTTAGCATGAACATTTCAGTGTAGAGCAACATTCTTGACAGCATAGCAATGTTTGCAGTATCATCTAATTTAAGCATAGAAACCTCAATATAAACAGGAATCAAATATTAAAGCAAAAACACAAAATAAATCACTAATCAATGCCTACCATTTGGAAATGTGAAATATCCTTCTCTGTAAGTTTTGCACGTTGTGCACGCAAGCTTTCAATTTTCTGTTTAATGAATGCCTCTTTCCTTTTCTCATTCTCAAAATATTTTGATCCTTTGCTCATCTCATAAATTATCCTTTGTACTTTCTCTTTATCAACCCCTTCCATTCCTATTTAAAAAAAAGCCATTGGTATTCGGGCACTAAAAAAGCAGAAAAGAAAGCTTATGTCCTAATATTGTCCCGAAAGTTCTACACCATAATTTGCAACTGAAAAAAAAAAGAACAAACTCTGACTAATCTTATCTATTCATAGATTGGTATTGTTCAATTTGTAGCTATTAGCCAACATAAATGAATCAAAAAATAAATAGTAAAGTGTTAAGGATAATAAAAAAAAAAGAACGATACAGCATAGCAAGATATAGGTGAGCGAAGAATAATTATTAACGAAAATACATATATAGCTATAAAAATAGCATTTTTTTAACATGACTCCTTAGAAATGCTATATGAAGGAAGCAAACAAATGACAGGAGAAAAGAAAAGGCTACAGTAAAACTAAGATACAGATTTAGAAATTGATTTAACATGACAACTTAGAATCATAGGTAGAAGTGCTGAAAATCTTAATTTCTGTTAAGAAGCATAAGAAGGATAGGGATTTGGTATATTATTATAGTCTGTGCCCATTCTCAGCTAAGACCATTTTGTGGGAATCAGTATCCTATAGTTTTTAACATTTTTTCTAATTGAAAAAAAATGGTGAAATATTTGTTCGTCTTCTATCACAACGTATTCTCGACTTTCCTAGAAAAATAGAAGATCAACCACCATAAGGTCTTACAGGCAAGAAAAAATTAGATACATGACAACGGTTGTTCTTCCCGCGCAAGAAAAAGGGTAGATCGAGCAGGAAACTACTGAACTCTAAAAACAGACAATCTCAAAAGCAAGGAACAGAGATTGAGAAGTAGAAGGTTCAGAAAAAACACCAGCTTTTGCGTTGGTGTAAGCAGTGTGATATGATTGCCATGGCCGGTCCCCGCCCGAGGTCTCCCCCATCTTCTCCTGGAAGGAAAACACAAACAAGCGCCGAAGCCGAGAGGGTTCAACGCACGCCAAGGGTCCCAATGTTATAAATCCTGTAACATCGAATCGATACGTCTCATAATATAACGCTCAATATAATCAAATAGACTTTGCAATATCAGGTTAAAAATAGTCCGCGAATCGATCTGCAAAATATTGAATTCGGATTTGAGATTTTTGGATTGATTTGCATTCGGATTAGATTCAGATAACCAAATTTAAAATTTAATATTTATTTTAGATTAAATTAAATTTTATTTTAAAAATTAAAATATTATATATATATATATATATATATAAACAGAATATTAATATAATAAAATATTAAATAAAAATAAAGAATTATAAAAAAATAATAAAAAAGTTTTTTTAAGTTGGATTGGTCCGATTATACCAATTCAAATTTAGGATTTTTTAAATGAATTTTGGTATTCAGGTTGAATTTTTTTTTAATATTAATGTTTCAATTAAACCCATCCAAATTGACATCGTAATGTGTGTGACCTGAAATTTTAAAAATAACTTCAGTAAATATATTTGTAATTTTATGACAAATCTTATTGATACCGTCTGAAACCAAGGAGAATAGATGTGGGAATACGTGGCATCATCGAGGTTGACTTTTTGAAGACTTTGAAGGTGAGATGCTCCAGACTCCGCGGGTCTGCACACACCAAAGACAACTCACAAGGTAACAAACGTTAGAGACCGGGCCAGAGAAGAGGTCCCCGGCTCTGGTACTCCGACGCTCAAGTAAGCACACTATTGAAAGGGAGAAAATAGCATAAATGAGTTGTGTGCATATGTGTTGTGGGCGTACCTCTGTCGGAAACCAAAAATCCTTATTTATAATGTGGGCTTTATCCCTTTACACGCATATCAATGCATTCCTTGCAAAGGGTAAACTATTCTGACACCTTTCCCCATGTGAGCATATCGTTTCTGTTTCTTATCAGGCTATAGAGGCTTCTACTATACAGAAAGTACATAATATATCTTCTGGTACATGATCTTCTGACAACCAGTATGTTGAGTGCCAACGAGGGTAGGTGAAGTTGACGGGACAGAGAAGTTTCGTCTGTCCTTGTAGAGTCTGTCCAACTGACTCGGTTGGCTTAGTCAGCTCTCAGGAAGTGTAACGCCCGTAAAATCCTCTCAATGTTCCTAAATATTGAACATGCCTATGTGGATGTTAGCATAGGATTTTATGGGAATTT
>JBBPFP010848819.1:0-15685 GCA_037974795.1 Kaempferia galanga | reverse complement strand
ATATTAGTACAACAATAATCCTAACTTAAACTCATGTCCAAACATCAAAACCTAAGGTGCTCGATTGACCCAACAAGTTGGACCGATGCCTATTGTTCCCTCAATGGGGAGTGTGTTCTCACCTACTCCTCTCAGGAGAGTTTACTTGTTTCCAAACTGGTCCTCTAGACCATTTGGACTTTTGCTCAATATCCGAGAATCAGGACTTCCACCTAGGGACCTTGACCCTAGGATTTCTCGCCTGGTGTTCGCGACCTCCAGGGCTTCCACCTCTACGTCCGATCCCCAACCCGTAGGATTTTCCTCCTAACATCCTCGACTTGCTAAGTCTTTTTGCCCAGTCCCTCAGACCATAACTTCATTGCGTAACCGCAACTAGAACTTTCCACAACCTAAGGTTACCTCCCCTTATGACCTAGGGTTAACTCCCCCTAGGGGTTTCCACCTGCCTAAGATCACTTAGGACTTCCCTACACACTTAGTTCAGCTCGTTAGGTCAACAAAAAATATTAACTTTGAACTTTTGCCATTATCAAAACTCAAGTTCATTTATTGGTGCACCCTACACCAACAAGAATTATTATTCTATCTATCATGGGGTTCATTAGTATTGATACACACTTGGCTAGTATATTCATAAATAGATAGAATTTTCATACTCAATAATATGGAATGAGGAATAGTAAAATAAATAGTAGAGTTTGTGTTCAATCATCCAATGTGGAGGTGTAGATAGTGATTTTTATAGTTTATTGGATAAAATTATAGAAGTAGAACACCTGACCTAGAAATGTGAGTCATCTTATTTATGTGACACTGGTTTGACCTGATGAAGGTTCATCTACGATATAATTTGGTTAAAACAAATCATAAGAGATTATATAAGAGATATAAACCATTGTATTAGCACAACAAGTGATTCCAGTATTATATGCTTCATATCCTAGTGTGAAACGTGACAAAATTGATTGTTTGTAAAATAAAAGCACAAAAAGAAATTGAGGAACATTGGGAAGACATTGTATATCAACAAAAGGAAGTTATGAACACATTTCAGAACAAGGAATATATTAGTTCAACATTACAAAATCCAAGCGGAGTATTGATAAATGTTGATGCAAGTGAAATTCATGAGAATGTTGATGTTGATGTTGATGTTGATGATAATGATGCCGACGACAACGGTGATGAGGATGAGGATGACAATAACAATGAGGATTGATTTTTGTTGATGGGTAAATTTTGATAATGTTTTATTATGAGTAAATTTAGTTTTAATCTACAAATTTATAAAACTCGTAGCTTAATTAGTTATCTATATACTATCTCATTCTTAAATTTATATAGTTTATCTGTTAATGCACCGTATTTTTCCTATAAATTATTAGAAGTGACATCATGGTGTAGAAGTTTCATGTACTCTCTAATTTGTTCGTAAATATGGTAAGTTTGTTTATGTCCTTCATTATGTATCAAACTTTTATTTACTTTATCCTAACAATTTTGGTGGGTAGTCTTAACGTAGTGGTCATAGATGGAGTAGTCTTGGCTAGTCTAATTCATTACCTAGTGTAGGACCATCCAATGCACCTTCGCGGATCTTTAGGTGAAGGACCTTCTCATTCACTTTCACCACCACCTTCCCATTCACCTTTGTCAGTACATTCATCAGTATATTAGCTAGTACCCATACATGTTCCTTTAGCCAAACACTTAGTTGCTAAGTTTATAGACACTCGAGAGATTGTAAGCACTATAAAATATTTTATGTTTTCAACTATCATAACTGTTTAGCATTGTTTGTTTGTAACTTTATGATAGATTTGAAAATTCTATATGAGTTATTTACAAGATTAATAGAATATGAATAGTCACTGGGAAGAGGCTTCAATGACATATACAAGCACTCTAGCACCCACAAAAGAACTCTAGAATGAGTTTAAGGTATATACCTTTCAGTGTATATATGAAAGTAAAGTGAATATATAATCAATTATTTTTTTCATTCTAATAGGCATTCAATTGGGATCCGAGTGAAGAGGTGGAAATAAGAAGAATTAAAAATAAAATTTGTGGTGATCACATTCAACATGTATTTAATCATGTGAAGACTAGAGGAGAAACCACCTTACATCACTGAGGAAAATTTGGCCAAAATCTCTAAATTTTGGAAAACTAAGAACAAACAAAGGAATCAACAGAATAAAGTCAATCAAGCTTATAATTTTGGAGTCTAATTTGTAAGATATGCGGGAAGCTTAATCAATATCGATGAGCATACATAGATTGGTTTTTAACTCTCCTACTAAATTTTTAATCTATTTCAGACTATTTCATTATTTCTAATCATATTTTTTTTTAACTAAAGAAATGAGGAAGGAGCCATTATTCATAGACACTTTCACCTGCACATTTAAAAAAAAAGACAAGACTTGGTGCAGGGATAGAGCTAAAGCAATTAAGGTTTGGATTAATCTTGAATCTTAATTTATAGCTTAAATTATATTAGTTATGTGCATGCTCTCACTTTATATTATATGTGTTTTTATTATATCTAATCAAGATTATATGCATTTCTAAAATATTTTATTATAATTTTATTATAATTTTTCTCATGACAATACAGGAGAAATATAATGAGTTAGTGCTAGCACAGAAAAGTTCGGGTGCTAGTGTTGATACTGGCGAATCTGAGCCCTCTGTTGGTAATAATATGAGTTTATAGTTGGAGGCGAGTGGGGGACCGAAAGGGCAAAGGATATTGGAATGCGTTCTTGGAGCATAACCCATAGAGTTACTGGTACATCTTCTTCCACTCTACTAGCAGTAAGGGCACAAATAAATAACTTGACTGAGGTTATCAATTTGAAGTAAATATTAGTTCAAAGGGATCAAAAAATGGTTCAAAGAGATCAAGAAATTAGGCAAAGAGATCAGGAAATTAGCGATTTGCCCCGACAAGAGGACTTCATCATGTGACATCTTCAATTAGGCTCCACTCCAAGTCAGATTCCTCCTAGTAATTTTTTCCATCACAAAATTATAATGAATTTGGCAACAAAAAAAAATTGTTGCCACATTGGTGACGAAGTCATATAAATTCATCGTAGAATTTTGCGATGACTTATTCACGATGAATAATATTTCGCCGCCAAAGTTTTTGTAATGATTTTTTTTTTATAATTCACCGCAAAAGAGGTATGTTTTGTAGTGGTGACCACCAAGTCCAGCATCCTAAAGAGGACTAAAAGAATCCTTAAAATGGTATCAAGAGAGATTATCCCTAGAGAATACTAAGAAAATCTAAGAGGGACCAGTAATTGTTGGATCTTAAAGAATGTAATTCTACCGTGTTAAATGTGTTTAGGATATGTTAACTAATTTGGAAGGGTAGTCGAGTAACCTTTGTTGACACCCTAGAATACTTAGCTTTAATGAAATTCCTAGAAAATAAATTTAAAATATTTTAAGTTTTCATTGAAATACTCAACAAATGGATATCCAACAAGTTTTTAGTCAATCAAATTAGATGTGATTGACACTAGACTTCAATAAGTATTATATTCCTATTTGAGTAAATTTTAGGGATGGATTAATTTTTATTTTATTTGTTGGGGCATTAGCAAAATCACATGCATTGAGAAAAACATGTTTTAAATTCTTTTGATGCATATGAAACCTTGTATAATTAGGAATTGACATGTGTGTTAGTTTTCAAGCATGATTAAGTTATGATTATATCAATTTAGTTAAATTTATATCTTATTATGTGACATATTATTTAAGATTATCTATTCATAATTTGTATATTATTTGAATGCATCACATTTATTTACAAAACATAATTATTTAATTGTATGTTGCATTTTGTATCAAGGAAGATGCAACAATTGATATCAGTTGGGCATCACACTAGATTAGATAAACCCTCAAACTCGTATCACTACCGACAATTTTGTTTTATATATTGAAGAAACAAGTGAGATAATAAAATGATGATCTTGATAGATATATGACAATAATAATTTATTTTGTCTATATTTAACTTTTCAATTTGAGAAAATTTAAGAGTATATATATATATTTATACACACACAAGGTATTCATATCTTACAATAGATGGTTTGGTTCCATATTTTATTCATCAAGTAAATTCAAAAATTATGATGGCTCATGACGTAACGTCTATGGTTGTAGATATCCGCTGCATAGAAATTAAACCATGATTACTTGAAAAAAACACCCTATTTTTACCATCATTTCCAGTCCTGTGCGTGAAAATTAAACTCTAATTATTTGAGAAATACCCCCTATTTGTTACCATCATACCAAGCCCTGCTTTTGATATGCATATGTGAATCTTTATCTTAATCTGCATATGAAACCTATTGTTTAAAAACACTAAAAGTTTTAGAATTTAAAGAGATTGTTGGTGCAAAATATAAAACCTGGTGAATGAGTTCGTATCTTAAACTTGGTAAATCCTATCAGAGTTTATGATAATGATTAATATTAAACAAACTCAAGTTTTGAATTTTGAAATGTTGGTTTCGCAAACAACCCAATAATAACCGACTTTGAGAATTAACCTCTAAAAAAATAGATCCGCTAGCTTAGTACCTCTTTTAGTGCTGGCCTCACCGATATAAAGAAATAAATACGGATACACAATTGTTAGGTGCATGATAGAATAAACTTCAAATCATCATTTCTGGAGAATCGACACCTACCATAAAATTAACCTCTAAAAGTTCATATATTAATCATTGATAATACCAGAGTTGGATTGATATTTTCAAATGACATTAAACATGACCATCCCATATTTAAAGCTGCCAAAAAATAAGTTCCAATTTTCGACAAGGATAATTCAAAGATGGGGAATTGACGCTTCCGGTCGAACCATGAGCCCTTAGCTCAAGCAGGAAACCATTCATCAAGTTTTTCATAAAGATAAATGGATCTTCCATGCATGGAGTAGGAAGATAAATTATAGAATATAAAGAGCGTTAGACACCAATCAGACTTTAAAAAGCAATAGACAAAATCAACAGCAAGTAACTTCTAATCCCACAAATGGCATTGTAAGAGTTTCCGAGGCAACTTCCATACCTTGGGGTGAACCACCAGCTTCTGTGCATATGTTTGATTGCGATTCATGGCGTAAAAGTTATTCGTTAGAATACCTGTGAGACAGATTTGGTATTCACTTTCATCCGGGGCACAACTACATTGCATTTATTTTGCCCACGAACTACCTTCTTCAAAGTTTAACTGAATTTGATAAAAAGCAAGCATTAGGAAAGACATAAGCGCAACATAGATAGTAAGCACTTGTCTCCGTCTTGTTTTCAAGTGGCTAGGCATGCCCGCCTTCTGACTTTGATCAAGCCCTCTGAGAACGAGAAGATATGTACAGTGTGATACTGATAACATTTACAGTCTACCAGCTGTTTTTATACATGAGTTTATAGTTTGACCGGACGCCTAAATTCTGGGAACCGGCCGCAAAAATGGCTTCAGGAGTAACCCACCAATCACATACAACCAGTGAAACATCAAGCAGCGCACCTAAAACCAAAAAAGGAATATCAAAGAAATTGACGGTTTTCGACGCCACCAAACAATCTCTGGAAATCAAGGATGACCCCTGAACCAAGAGTGTCACTGACAAAACAGCAAATTTTAGATAATCTGGGCTTGAATTCTTCAGCTCAGTCCAAAATCACTGAAGCAGGATCTTTTGTTTCTGAAGTAGCTTCGATGAAGTCTGCAATTCTTAGAGCCATAACTGATTTGTACATTGCAAGCTCAGCATTCGACATCAGGATTTGAGCTCTACTTCGCAGTTGGAGAGCAAACTCTGAAGCCCTTTTTGCAGCATTTTCTGCCTCATGAACTCTCCTCAAAGCCCCATCATGTGCTGCAACCATTAGATAATGTACTAGTCATTTATTTAAAGCATAAAAGAATTAAGCCGGCAATGGCTTCAAAATTTCAAATGCAATTACATCCTTTTGGCATAACAAGAGTCTGTATCTATAACTAAAAATATTAGCATTGTGAGTATAATAAGAAGGTGAGGAGTTGAAGCATCAAACTTAACCCTTGAAGAGCAAGTTTCAAAAAGATTGTGAGCCACCTGATAACACATGGCCTAGGGATGAGTTGTGGTTGTAAGGTTAATTTATAGAAATATATAGGGCCCAGCTTTCTCAAAATTTTCAAATTTTCTGTTATACTACAGAAAGGATTTATGGTGAAAGTAGCAACAGCAGCAGCAACAATGTGTTTGTGCATTTCACAAAATCCTACTAATCACTAATTGTGAGAAATAAGCACCAAATAAAACTAACACCACATTCAGCAGTAGCAGTACCAATAGCAATAGATCCACGATCGGATTACCAAAAAAAATATAGCAAGAGATCCATATAACTAGAGTTATAATCCTCATAGACAATAAGCTAGAATCCAGAGTCTATCTCCATATTCAACATCACTAAACCTATCAAAGAGCAAAACAAAGTAGTACTATGCAAAAAAAAACCTTGTTCTAGAACCTCTGACTTTGTTTTTATTGTCTGACTCCGTTTCCTCTTGAGTGATCTCTTTTTGCGGTGAACAGGCTTATGTATAAACTGTGCTGGTCTTAAAGGTTGACCCTGTACAAAATGCAGGGAACATGAGATTTTAGATAATAGCTAAGCCTCAAAATCATGACCTTGAAGCAGTATGCAAGACTGGTAAACAGCAAAAAATTACTATCTTACCCAAAACAGAAAAATGATGGGAAAAAAACAAGCAATAACTTTTTATAAAGTACCGAAGCTTACTGCATTCCCAACCATATTACTAATTTAGCATGTTCCACCTATCCAGAAATAGAATCCTCTTTAGAAAAACACAAACAAATAACTCCCCATGCAACTTAAGTAAAACAGTGATGATCCAATTATTTCTCTTATAATCAAAACGGAAATTAGCAATTTAGACAAATCTCTTCCAGCAACTAACATTTGGGTTGGGATCAATTATTTCAAAATAAGAGACCATTGTAAGCATTCAAAATCATCAAAACTGTCGCAGTGCAATGTGAGAGAAGACTGCTGAAAACTATAAAGGCGAGAAACACACAAAAAAACAAACAAATGCGCACAAGATAGTCGCCCAACAACAAAGTTATGTAGAAGAGTGCATGGCCATGTTATACAATTTTGGAGTGCAAAATGTTCTGATTTTGAGTAATTCCAATGTCTACAAATGCACAATTACTCATGTCTACCTGCCAAACAGATAATTTGACCATGTTTATGCCATTGGAAGCTGATTTGGACATTCTGAGGCAAAGTGACGACATCCTAAGCAATTCAAAACAATCAAAATAAAATCTCTGAGAACCCCTTATCATAATTCAATGGATTTCAAGGAACTATGTCAAAAACCATATTAAGGCTCAATCTCCTAGCTGGTCATGTTTGTGGATAGAGAATCCCTCTTCGGCTCATTCAAGAATTCACAATTGATAATAATTAACAAGTAATTAAATATTTGATTTTGACTAGAAACAGACTTTCTCCAAAAGGTTTTAGTTTGGCCATTTCTCTATTTTTAATATATTGTTTATGATATTGAATGGCTTGAAAGAAGAAGCGGAAGGTTGAGGTGGCATGGGAAGATTACAGTTGATGAAGGGAACTGAATGCTATTGGAATGTAATCGTTGTAGGAATGAATATTGCAGTGGTCTTTTTTGAATGAGAAATCATCTAGTTGGCACAAGACAAGAGGTAGAGCTCGTTCAAAGGTTCTGAAGGATGTAAAAAACAAGTTCATACAGATTTTGCATACTTCGTGTGACATGATTTTGTAGAATTTGTGTGACATGAGAAAGAGCAGGATCTTCTCAAGATTGCTTTGATGAATAAGACAATGCTACAACTTTGCTACAGCTAAAGAGAAGATTGGACAAATGGGGTCTTTGTGCTGAAGGTAAGTTGGAAAAGCAAAGCAAATAACAATCAAACAAATTTTAAAGAAAAGAGACAAGATATTTGCAAATGCATTTATGGTACTGTCTTGTCGTTAAATTTAGTAAACAGCCCTCAATTTCTATAAATGTTGAAGTTTGTTCAAGAATATAATCAAGGTTTGAAGCAACCTACTTATCATGAAGCAAGAGTAACATGTTTGATTCTATCTTCAAAAGTATAAAATTGATTGAGTGGAGTAAGACAGGGTACACTAATATATCTGATGGATGATTTGGTAGTAGAGGACACTCTCTCACCAATATGGTTAATAGTCCAGTGGCACAGTGTTTCTAAAATCTATTAACAATGTAAAAGAAAACGATTGAGTTACTTGATAGCATAAGTGAATGAAATAGGTGGAGAAAATCTAGTCCAAGTTCTAATGGAATGCATCTAACTACGTGGAAGCTAGGCAATTATTAAAAGCAAAAAGGACAAAGTTGTTTTCATCACCTAGTGTGATGCATTGTTCAGATTTAGTTCTTGCCGACATTGGTCAAATTCCTTTTTTGTATGATAGTCATTATTTATAATAATAATTTAGTCCTCAATTTATGTAGATGATTTACTAAGAGAGGTGAATCGAAGAGGCTTACAGCCTTTATATTTGTTATCACATATTTGACACTGAAAATGATGTTGGAGAAGAAATATACAGTCAGATTCATGTTAGCTTCTGAAGCTCAGGTTACAAGTTATTTCACAATCGATTTGAAGGGAAGAAAGTACAAGAGATTCATTGTATTGTGTGATTCACAATTTTAGAAGTAGATGGAGTTCTGTTTGTGTATGACTCCACTAGTGAAAGTGTCATCTTATGGATGGTTATATGACACTAGTCTCATGGCAATGGATAGATATAAGTAGTAAATTGCAAAAAGAAATTTAGAAGGATTGAGAGAAAATATCAAAGGATCTGAAAGATTATTAACACTGGATGGGATTTACAACTTCATAGACCCTTGCATGCATGGGTTTATTGTCTTAATCCTCGGTATGAATTTAATTGAATGCTACTTCATAATTTTTTTATGGCGTCATTATATTTCTGATACACGATGTACAAGTATATACAACAATAACAACAATAAACCCTTATCTCATTAAGTGGAGTCGGCTACATGATGTATATGTACATAACTAGTTTAATATCAAAACTTTAGAAGTTTCATTATGATTCAAACATTCCTCTTGATGTAAAGGTTTAAATTAGCATCCTCAAGACAGTATAGAGACAAACAAAAGCGGGTGAACCCAAAAAAGCAAGAGAAGAAAAGGGATATTTGACATGAAATATGGTGATAGCAACAAAAGCCAAAAAAAACCAAGCACAACAAATTATTTAAAGATAGGTGTGAGAATAAATTATTTTATGGTTTCTTATTTAGTTTGTTTCATACATCTTTATGATGAGAGGGCTATGGAGAGGAATGTTGTGAGCTATGAAGATTTGTTATTTGTGTTCATAGCTTAACATGTAGTTTTATAAGATGCGAAAGGAATTGGACCACGCTCAAGTACATCAATTCTAAAATGAAACCATTTGGGATGACTAAATGCGTTTGTACTGGTTAAAAGATTATATTCAGCTAAAGTTAAGACAAAAAAATACAAGATAAAGAAGATCCATCTGATCAGATTTGCTTGTCAATATGAATTTTATGATGAGTCGATTAATGAAGTTAAAGAACCTCGTCTCTTGAGGGATGTTTCATGGATGGATGTATAAGAATGCTTTAACATAGAGAGAGTGCACCATCAAAGAAAGGAAAGAGAAGTGCATCACTAAAATTCAATTTAATTTAAAAGTTTACTAGTTACTATTATTTAATTCTTTATATTTATATTGCTTTTCCAATTATTCTAGGTCCAAGAAATTTGAATATAAATATTACATTTTTTTAAAAAAAATGAGAAAGTTAAATATTAAAATAAAGGTTAATCAGCTAGCTAGCAAACAAATATTTTAGTTTGTTGTTAAATCTGGTGTTAATCGACTGATAAGGTATTGATGGTGGATGAATTGGCAAATCAGCTAATGTTTCTACTTGTGGCTGCATCAATTGGACAATCGACTGATCTGGGATCAATCTTGACTGATGACAGCTTCCAGTTCGACTAATGCTACAAAAGAAAAACTAGAAAGAGTCTTTAATCTGCTAGAGTTGCACCACAACAATCTGATGACAAAATGGCAATAATGCATCAGTCACTAATAGTGGAATTTAGTCAACTGATCAACAATACAACAAGACAACAAATATCAGTTGAATATGTTTGAAACTTAAAGGGACCTGAGAGATAATTTGGAGCAAAGGTTCACAACTTATGTTCTTGTCCAATTAAGCTCAATTGTTCCCTATCGTTTTAAGCTCCATTATATTTGTCTTGTAAGAGTTTGCAAGAAGTTTCTTCACCTTTGGAAGTAGTCCAAAAAGGAGAAAAGTTAGTGGGGGCTTTCAAGAGTGATTCATTTAAGGGTCATAAGCCATGAAATAGGTTTCAACCCATGTATATCCATTGTGTTAGAGTTTGTTTTCTTCCTTTGTTTATTTCTACTGCATATTTTTGTTTAATTGACCTCACAAAGCTATTAGGAAGTGTTTAAGTGCTAATTACAGAAAGAATTGTCATTCACCCCTGCCCTTGACCCTTTAGCTTTTTGACCATTTATCACAAGGGTCCAAACATTACGGACTATCTAACTATTCTGTATGTCTTTACTAATTTTCAAGAAACAATCAAGAATAATTTGGTTAGATGTGTCTGAGTTTGTTAAATTCAATTTAGTTTGATCAAAATTCAAACTATTCCGTTCTTTTTTTACTCAAGATTTGACGAATTTTGAATCAATTTAACCTTTGTTTTTAGTGGAGTTAACTCATTCCTAATTAATTTCTTTGAATCTCTGCTATCTTTAAACTTAGCGAAAGACCAGATCAGCCTTTTGTCGAACAATAATTCAGTATCAACCAATTTTGAGACCTATGAATTAACCAGTAAATATTGGCTAAAGAGGGTGACAAGATCTTACCTAAGAAACCTTAATAAAAAAAAATGTGAAGATTGAACATAGAATTTTAAAGTAATTGCATATGATGATTGGCCTTCATATTACTAGCAGGCCCATGTAGGATGAAGATGAAGGATGGCTGGTCCACAATACATTTAGCCAATCAATAACATCTTTTTTTTTAAATTATGCTCAATTTAGACGGGTTTAACTGTTTGATTCATATTATTGTTGCTACTTGAATTTTGATATCATTAAGTAACAGAAAACAAAAGAATGACTCATGATACCATGCGTCAGCCAACCCAACAAATCAGCACGGCAGACACCAAAACCATACTGGTGTGATCATCACGGACAAAATATGCTTACCACATCATAAATTCAAACTTGATCAGGGACAGGTAGGACTAACAATCCCATCATATTTATTTGACATCATTGTACATTATCAAAAGAGAGAAGAAATGCCAAAAAGTAAGAATAGAAAAATACCTGAAATTCTCTAACCAAAGC
Organism: Kaempferia galanga; assembly: GCA_037974795.1. Taxonomy (NCBI): domain Eukaryota; kingdom Viridiplantae; phylum Streptophyta; class Magnoliopsida; order Zingiberales; family Zingiberaceae; genus Kaempferia; species Kaempferia galanga. The sequence continues at coordinate 4,124 of JBBPFP010848819.1, read as the reverse complement.
AGCATGCTTTTTGCTTCTCTTTCTTGTCCAATAATCATAAATAGAAAGCAACATCTCTCTATTTCCAAAATGCTGATACTGATTTAGTGCCTTTTCTTTATTAAATACATCATCCACATTTCAGTATGAATCCTTCTCCATTGCATAAATTATTTTCTCAAATTCATCTACTGAAATGTCATTATCTGGACCAACATTTGCATGTTGAATACTTGAATTATGCTTGTCTAACCACTGCTCATCACCAGAATCCATATCATACCTAGCTACTTTGCTCGATATAGCTCGTTGTACTTCATCATCCGCAACTTTGATATACACATCAGGTCGTGAAAAATTTGCATCAGAACCTTCCTCGTAGCCAGAGACCTCCTCAAACACAGGCACTGGAATCATCCTAGACGAAGACTCTTGAAGGTTGCGCTCACAACACTCCATTTGCAATTCCTTGAATACAAGCCAATCCCACCTGTCCAAAAATTCAAGCTTCCACCTATAATCTCCAGCCCACATATAAGCATGGGTGAACCGATTAACAACACATGGCCTTATGTCCAAAGATTTGTGAAGATACATTGCTTCACCTTGAAACTTAACGGTTATAGCCCATTCCTGAGAGCCTAATAACTCCAACATGACCTCAAAACGTTCTTCTCTCCAACACCTGTCAACGTCGGTGACTAGGACATTTGCACGGCAATGCACAGAGTCTATGTTCTGCTTCACCTCTGCTAAAGCATATTTCAGTTCCTTATTCTGCTTCATGGGGCTCTTTTTGACAGATTTCCTGTGTCTCGGAACACTAAGTGGAGTTGAGACATCACTGTCATCTATGAAACTGAGCAAGTCCTCAACACCGTGATCAGGTATTTCAATAGAGACAGTTTTCATAACTGCCATGAGGCCTTCTCATTAAAGCCAAGTTTCGACTTCTAAGATACCTAGAGAAGCTTCTCTTCTTACTATGCTTACTGAAACCTGACAATGTAATTGCATTTTGTGAACCAGATGTATAAGCATCATGATTAACATTTTTCTCAGGACTCTGCTTAACACTAGTCCCAGAGAATACAATTTCCAAAGAATCTTCTTTCCCGTGAGCAATAGAATCATTTCCTTTAGATGGGAGCACTTTAAATATCTCACAATGAAGTGAGGCAAATAAGGGGAACGTAGAAGAATATTGACATGCAAACTCCTATAGGAGGCTAGTGCCAAATAATCAAGCCAGATATATGGTATTAGATTTCCAAAATTTTCAGCTTTGAGTCATGATGAATTCAGCTTGGACAAAGTTTCATCTAGCACTGAATTGATAAGCGATCGAATTCAAGTTGTTGGTGGTCATAAACAGTAATTAGAATTGGCACCCCACAAGTCTACAGTTTGTTTTTCAATACAGTTTCTGAATTCTAATTCCAGAAATATAGCTGCTAGTTCCCTTGCTTATCAAGTATTCTTCATTGGAAGACAAGTTTCTATCTTATCACAGACGTCAAGGATTCAACTTCCAATGCGCTGAATAGGCACTTCCATAGTCTTACTTCGTGTTTCTATGACGCACATATAGAACCTACGTCAATATTTTTTTTTTCTTCAAAACTTCACTTGCACCATCAGACATCAACCAATTAATAAAACAAAATATAGCCATAGAATCTTCTATCAGTCATTCACACTACTGCTCTAAGACTACTCTAATGCATTGTAAATAACAACGATCCAACACCTCACAACCACTAAAACTTAATCATTTACAATATACTTAAAATGCACTCCAGAAATGCCTTACAATGAGATTTTTAAGTCATCCGAACCTTGACGTGTGATGTCTATCACAAATACAGGATCTTATTGAACCCCTAAAGGTGTGTTCCACATCTATCTTCTTTAGCCCTCCCTGGTCAACATTCCAAATTATTTTGGTTCACAATATCACTCAAAAAACATCCACATGGTGTTTTGAAAATATCTCTTCACATTTTCCATACTACAAGAGTATTATGATTTGCAAGTAACAAGTAGTTAGTTCTGCCTTTTCAAATCACTGTGGATTATCTATCTGAATGTCCCTTCTAGGTCCGGATGGTCCATGGTCAAATCCCCGTAAACATAATTCATCGATCCTCTAATGATCAAGCCAACCAGGGAAAATTGATCCTCCACTAACCAAAACCACAATGATATACAACCCTATGATATTATAGGAGGAATCCCTTGAGATTGTAATCCTTATTTACAATAGGTTGTTGACAGTTCCGACCCCTACACCTAACTCGGTGTGTCCCAAGAAAACCCATATTTTCTGTAATGGGTTTGAATTCTGTATTATCAACTTGTCACATCCATAGTCATCAGTGACAACTAACACAAAATATAACTACTCACTAAGTGTCACCATGTATACACTAAATCAGTGAATGGTATAAAGACAAGTATAAAAATAACTATACAGCACAACTAAAGGTATAACATACCTCCTATAACTCGGTGATGTCCCACTGTCGCTGGTCCCACAATCAGGAAGGTCACATTAGAACTACAAACCAAGCAAATCCGTAATATAAAATCGTGGCATTCCAAATCTGACAACTCTGAAAAAATCTCAAAAAGTCTCGTCGACAAGACGAGCCACGAAAACTGAACATCGAAATGGAGTACCATAAATCCGTAACTCCAATAAAATCCAGAGAGTCACAACGAAAAATACATCAATCAACGACTCCGATAAATCCGGAGGACCTCGACGGAGAATAAGCACAAAACAGCAACATCTTAAAACTCGACAGAGTATTGACAAAACTTAAGCTAGGCATCGCAAACCTGGGCTCTGATACCAATAAATTGTCACGCCCCAGAGGAGTCCCTCCCGAAAAATTCGACAGCATCTCCCCTGTACGGCGGACAATATGAAGCATAATAATACATCATAATACATACAACTCCGCGGCTAACACAGCCGAAATATATAACAGAATAATAAAACACATTCCACGCAGTTTATAATCCACAACCACGCAGTTATGTAAAATCAGCCTCAGGCTGATTAAAATGATACAAAAATGTAACACTTACCTATTTACCTCAGTCGACGGCCTTCTTGGGTCGGAACCTCAAAAGTCGACAGCCGACACGGCTGGAACATAAAAGATCGCAGCAGAAAAACCAAATGAATTATTACGATCCCGAAGGCAAAAATCCAAAATCCAAATCCAGTTTATCTATTATAATTCTAGCCTCCGAATAAAATAAGAAAACAGAGTAACAGCATATTAAAACGAAACGACATAAAGAGTGCAGTACTCAAAAACGAGGGACTGTAGGGTCGCAGCAGTGTTCACCAAGCGACATCACCTTTAGCAACTAACCCGAAAAACAAACAGGAAAAATTTACAATGGGAATGAGTGCGGGAACACTCAGCGATTATAGAATAGAGAAGTGCATGGTCATAACATCAATAAGTGAAACAAAAGAATACAGTCTCAGGGAATAATACGAATATGGTAGCACCGAAAACAACAATGGCAACAACTCAAGTATACCAGAAATAAATCCCAACTACTAGTATCAGACCGACCTGTACCAGTACTATATCAATACATACTAGCCATAAGATGGGTACTCCTCTAGAAACTAACCTGAAAAACAAACAGGAAAAATTTACAACGGGAATGAGTGCGGGAACACTCAGCGGTTATAGAATAGAGAAGTGCGGGAACACTCAGTCGATAGTGTCATTTTATTTTGTTTAATATCCACTTGTATTCAATGATTATTTTGGAGAGGCAGGCAGCGAGGTGTGAAGAATGTTCTCTAAGGCATATAACTTGTCAATTGCTTTTTACTAAATAGGTTATAGGCTTTTTAAATGAAGGGATAAGGTGAATAATAAAAGTTGATGTTTGATAATCTTGTAGTTTCACACTTGGTGTTCAAGCTCTTTTCTCATATCATAGTGCAACGGATTATGGTAACACTGGAGTATTATTTGTTGGAGTTGTTAAGATCTTGGAAGGGGTTGCTAATGTTAAAGGTAGAAGTTGTTCATTGCCTTTAGAAAGTCTATCAATTATAGAGGGAATGTCTAATGGTGTTGTCGGTTTCTCACAGGTTGAGAAAGTTT
>JBBPFP010846621.1:0-15686 GCA_037974795.1 Kaempferia galanga | reverse complement strand
ATTTTTACATTAATTGTGATACCTTTAATCCTCCTCTACTTAATCAATTATGCGTCAGGCCTATGCCTCATAAACTTCTAATGCCAATATTGTTATAGAGGACTGACATCTGTAAGCTAACCCATGATTTATGAATTTCCTTTCTTAAATCTCTTAGAATTTTGCTAAATAGTCCTCCTAAAGCAGGATTGCAATAGTTTTCCAAGATTGCAGTAAGTGCTAGGAAGTCATTACAAAACGGTTTAATATAGTTACAACTGAACAGTTAAAGTTGCTCTAAATCTCTCATTGCTACTTTTTATCTAATTTTTAATCCTGTACTTGCCTCTCTAGCAATAAGTAATCTATGAATTGCATGACAAAAATTAAGTATATTATTACCTTGTGTGGCAATCTGTGTTACTTCTTCTAGAAACTGTAACTTAAAGTCTTTCCAAGTTGCTCTGGCTACATCCCCTAAATAGTTTTCTCTAACTATAATCATAAAATCTCTGGTTTCTATATCTAATTCATGCTCAGCTTGACAATCCCTTTTGACCGAGACTATCCATTGCTCTAAGTGTTATATAGTTGAGGGTCACATTTTGTAATGTTTAAAAGTTCAACATCTTTTCTAAAGAAAGTAACTTCAGGTGGTCTTCGTTTTCCAATAGTTTTGACTAAGGGATTGTTATTGGTATAAGGAGTTATCCTAGTCCTTGGGGGATGATGACCTTGTCCATAATCCATAGTTCCCATTGTGCTTTTAGGCATTCCTTACATTGTATGTTGGCCAAGAAGTGGCTGAGGATTCTCTAGGATTCATCAAGTAGTCTTTAGCAGATAGTGGTAAACTAATGGTATCCTCCTCTAGTTTTTTGGCTATTATATTTCGATCTTCATCAAAAGATAACGTCCAATTCTCTTGGAGTTTCTGATGGTATCGAAGGCTTCTAATTCTTCTACATTAATAGTCGTCAGATGTATGGCTGCTTTAGAAGGCATATAGACATATTCATCTAAGTCACCAAAAAAACTCTTGACTTCTTCAGATACAGTCATTAAGTTGAAGTTTTCTCAACCTTACTAGCTTGTTGTAGTTTTTTTATTTTTTAACTAAGACCAGATGTCTTTGTTCTCATTATTTAAGTAGTGAATAATGATCCCTTTTTTTGTTGAAACATTAAAGAGAAATGTTTGCCCCCAGGGCGTAGCGCAGATGGTGGGCGCATGACATTTCTGGCGTAATAGCCAGGGGTCGATTATCAGGAACTGACGACTTGAGGTCTACCCCACCATGCGTGTAAACTTCCTCCATATCCATGGGGTCGATACTAGGGGGGCCGTTAAGGTAACGGATTTACCTTTGATAAGGTTTGTACCAACTATATGAAATCTTGGTTCATTATGCTCAGCGGCGGAACCAGAAAAAAAAATCCGCAGGGGGGCGGGGGCAGGCTGAATTGCACTGATATTTTTTTGCAGCTAAATTAATATATATAATAATTTTTTTGGAGTTTGGGTGGTTATTAGGGTTTGGTTTGAAATGAGGGAATTTGGGAGGAAAATCACGTGAAGCCTCAGCCTTTAGTCTTGTATAAAGGCTGTTTTTTAAATACCCTTTAGTGGAACAACGTTGTGGTATTAAACAAAAAAAAACCACGAATCTTTTGTGGCTTTTAAAAAAAAACTCTTCTTCTCCAACGCAGCTGGGCTGCCAGAGAAGACTGGGACTGCATTCGTGGCTTTTTTTTTCAAAAAAGGCCCTCCTTCTCCGGCAGCTGGGCTGCCAGAGAAGAAGACTCGGGTTGCATTCTTGGCTTCCTTTTTTAAAAAAAAAAAAAGACTGGGGCCACAGTCAGGAACTAGGCGGTTCTGACGGACTCATGGGGGCTATAGCATTATATTAGTAAGATTTTGATAACATTATATTAAAGAATCAATAAGTTAACAACCGTTATCATGGATCTGTGTGTATCTATATCTTCCATACAGTCACCATGCTAAATCTTTTGCCATATAAAATGACTTGAGGATTTAGGAAATGACATTTGTCAATAATAGAAATTTAAGGAATTAGGAAATCTTGCTTCTACTATGCTTTGGATTTGTTCAAAATTTGAGAACTTGCATAAACATGTTTCTGCTATTTCAAAGGTATGAACTGCAAAACTGACTTCTTCATGCCTCTTGATTCAAAAATTACCAACTATTTTTCTTGGCCTAAGTTTTATTAAGGGAGCATACAAACTGCTGGCACATATTCCAGTCTGCAAAATGCCCTATTTTATGAATCTGACCTTTGGCCTAGACTTTAGAGATACAAACCATAACACATCTGTTCTTGTGGCATGGTTATTTTAGAAGAATGATTCGCCGAAACCCAGTTAGATGAGAGAACTAATTCATTAATTTGTGAGGCTCAATACTGATTCAAAATGATTGAGCCCAAGTTAATAGTATCTTACTCATTTAAGCTTATATAATTTCTTTATTGTCTCATTTGAGACTAAACCAGTGTGTCATAATTTTCTCAACTTCCGGCTTAATACCCCGAAGTTCAAATTCCAACTCATAACCTATTTTCAACACATTACTATGCTTATGCATAGGATTAGTTTTGCTTTCATATTAATTGTTATAACCTGCTCTTAGATGAGAGTAGATCATATCTTAAGCATAGTAAAAGATTCGAAAGTGCTTTGGCCTTGTGTTTTTTTTTCCCTTCAAAATCCTTATACATTCTGTGGTTTGACTAGCTCACACGAATCATTCCATTGTATGATGCAGATGGATGCTGAAGAATCTTATCCCATCCTCTTCTTGGGAGCCGGTTCTCTTGTTGCACTCTGGATTTCGTCTGCTGTTATTTCTATTCTTGATTCAGTCCCTGTGGTATATATACTTTCCATTTCAAGTTTCATTGATCAATCTAGTTGCATTAGTACCAGACTTATTCAATTAATCCAAACTGCCTCACGAAACAGGTCCCCCAGGTTCTCGAAGTTATTGGCCTCGGCTTCACCGTCTGGTTCACCTCGCGATATCTCATCTTCAAGGTGCAATTTCTTTTCCCTTTAATTTAACCCCTCTTTTCCTCCAAATTCTGAAACCAGTTACATAGTTATTGTCCTTGCCATAATAAATCTACAGGAATGAAATTCTTTTACATAGTTAATTGTGTTTTTGATAAATTTTCAGGAAAACAGGGATGAATTTTTCTCGAAGCTTCAAGATACCAAAGACAAGATATTAGGCCATAGTGATGAATGAAAGAAAGAGATAGTAATACATGCTTCTACCAATCCGGTGAAATGTTTCTATTGTGGAGTAGATTCGTAGAAGTTTTGATATGCATTTCTCGAGTCTGTGGATCTTGAAAATGATGGTGAAACAGTGAGAGGGTTTTTTGTGTTACTCAGTCTCGTTGAACCCCCTCCGAGTGAAAGTGGGGCTTTCATGTCGATTTACCATTGCTCTACTAGTTTAGTTCCTTGTTTTCGCAAACTTGCATAGTCACATAGATGGTGTTTCTAAAACCGGATCATTCTAAATGCTTGATGGGGATGGATTCAATTCCAACACAGATTTTTTGAAAATGTGTGCGTTGAACTCGAATGAAAAATTGTACAAACACTTCAAAAAAATAATTTTAAAAAAAAAAACATAGTATTCCTGTGGGTTGTGAAATTAGGCATGCAATGTCCAATGGGCAATTGAGTAGGCTCATTTCAAGTCCAATAAACAATTAGGCCCGTAAAGATAAAATATGCACAATACTCCTCCTAAAAATTCAAATATCAGGAAGAAGCCAAATCTTTTGTAGTTGATGGTAGTGGCGGTGGCCACATCCCTAGCGTTTCTGCCGCGGGTGGAAGAAGCTCTTCATCCCCGTTTCCACTCGTCTTCTGCCGATATGGGCTTGTTTTTGGCTCTCGGACTGCAATCTCCTCCACCCTTTGCCACCTCGATGAGCAGCTCAGCTTGCTGGCGCTTCCCGGTTCTCGTCGGAGGGCCGTCCGTGGTCGGGCCCAGACCTGGTGTTCGGCTGTTCAAAAACGACGCCGGTCCCTCTGTACCTTCCAAAGGTCCCCCTTTTGACCTTCGATGCTTGTTGATTCTGGTAGTGTTGAATTAGAGTTGTTGTAATGGCTCGAAATGTCGGATTTATGAGTCTTGAGGTTAGGGAAAAGAGTTGGTAATGGACTTGAGGCTGTTTACTATAGATTATGCTCGATTACCAGTGTCCAACTCATTGGCAGTCTCAGTGTACACCTAATTCTTACTACAGACGTAAATCTAAGGATGTACTGCCACTGTAACTTAATTTCTCAATTTTTTTGTTTTATTTACATGTATTCTGTGTTATATGCTGTTAGCAATCTATATCGTTTTAGCTTTTCCCATACCACTGTGAAGTAATAGCTGCAATTTTATTGCATTCTATCAATTTCTTGGATTTCTATAACTTTCTTGGGAACTATTAATTCTCGGGAAAAAAGGGTTTCAAATTTTCAATACTTTAGTTGGTTCTCAAATGATTGCAGGACTAATAGACCATTTCGGGCGATCAGCTTTCAGATTTTCCAAGGGACATGCAGGTGTTTTTGCGATCTTTGCAGCAACTCACTTTGGGTTCTTCCATATTACACTATCTGGTGGAAATGGAGTTAAATTCATTGCTCAAGCATCAGGAGGTGAAACAGCATCTACATCTTATACATGGCCGGAGAAACAGGTCAGTACAACTATACCTAATAGCTTGTCTGTAGGCCTCAGGCCCCCACGGGCATAGCTGTGGTGGTAAGTGGATAGAGGTTTGCCACTTGAGGTCGAGGGCACCTTTTGCCACTTGTCTGTAGGCCTCACACACACTGTTGCATAAAGAAAATAAAAGAAAAAAAGTTACGTGGGACATGATCAATAATAATCAATTTATGATTTTACTCTATTTTAAGGTGTGTTTTTTTTTTGCCATTATCAGATTGGAATTGCTTAAACTTGTTTTTATTTTTTTTATTTTTTTTTTTATTTTCTGAGATTAAAAGACCAAAAACAAATCCGAGATCATATTTACTTCAACTAATTGGTATGCTTATCATTCAGAGACCACGAATCTGCATTTTAGGTGGTGGATTTGGGGGACTATACACAGCTCTTAGGTTGGAATCTCTTGTCTGGGCAGATGATAAAAGACCTCAGGTAGGCTTTCAGTTACTAAATTGTGATGCCTAATGTACCAAACGTGTCTTGATATGGTTACCTTTTCTAATTATCTTTTAAATTGTTTTCTTGTCTAGATGCTAACTATATCGGTTTATCTGAGGACTTTAGACTGGGCAGTTTCTTACTTTTTTATCGTGTCACATAATATAAGTTTTGGCCTTTCAAATTTCTGGAGAGTTGATTATGTGTTCATAAATGTGAAAGAATGGGTTGTCTTTTGGTGTTTTTTTAATCTCTTAACCTAATGTTTCAGATTGTGCTTGTAGACCAGTCTGATAGATTTGTTTTCAAGCCGTTACTGTATGAATTGCTATCTGGAGGTATAGATATTGTGGCTCAGATGAAATGATTTTTCTTTATATATATGACAACTAATCTGTGCATCATTGTGATTCCTCCCTCGATTACTATCATATGGCAGAAGTAGATGCATGGGAAGTAGCACCTTTATTTACAGATTTGCTGGAGAGTACCAGCATACAGTTCATCAAAGATAGAGTAAAGTTGTTGTGTCCTTCTGATCATTTGAATCAATCAACCGCTGATCGTGGAAACACATTATCTGGAGGAACTGTTCATCTCGAAAGTGGAGTTGTCATTGAATATGATTGGTATATTGTATTCCTCTGTTATGATTCTCATTTATGGAAAGAAAATACCATTTTGTTAATCTATGTTTATGCTAAATTTTACATGATTTCTTTATTAATTATTAGTCCCTTGCTGATCCTTGAAAAAAGAACTGTCATCAACACTTATTCTGATCTCTAAGATGCCTGATTTGATCTTTCAAACAGAAACGTTCATTTCAATCTATCCCTTATACTAGTCTGGTGTAGTTGCCGACATGACTGAATTATCACTCCTTTGTTCTGTTTATCTCTTGCTGACCCAACATTTCCTTTCTACTGGGCAGCCAGGCTGGTCCTAGCATTAGGAGCTGAATCTAAACTGGATGTTGTTCCTGGATCTGCTGAATATGCCTTGCCATTCTCAACCTTGGCAGATGCTCAAGTAAGCTCCTGGAGGTTTTTTGCATGTTACTTCATGTTACATGTAGCATTCCAACTTGGTTAATTTGTCTATATGGTTACATATACTATGAAGATTCTTGAACACTGTTTAAAGTTGCATTCACAAAAGTAGCAGTTACTTAGACTGGAAACAAAAAATGTCAAATCTTCAAGATGCAGATAAATTTCTAGATTTCTCTGCATCAGATATAGAATAACATCTTATCTAATTTTTTCTATTTGTTATCTTAGACACCAGGAAAGCAAGGATCATGATGAAGTTGTCAACAGAATAACCTTTTTACCATTCTGATGTCATCTGACATGATTATTGCAAAGTAAAACTTAGGCTGAAAAAAAAAAAATGGTACCAACTGCCAATTGCACAATCATCTTCCTGCTTAAGGACAACCAAATCTGATTTGAAACTGTTCATAACTATCTTTGTAGGGACATTTGCTGTATTTATATTAATGAGGCTTGGCTTTCATCCTTGCTCTTATACTTGAACTCTGGTTTTCTTATTCTGTCTGATCGCTGATGACAAATCATCCAAATCCGATAACATAGTTACATACAATAGATTTCTGTTCATGAATACTGTTTTTTCTTTGTACATTCTGTATGTAACTTGTTTACTGTCTGTGCTATAGAAAGTTGATGAACGCTTGAAGAGTTTGGAGAGGAAGAGATTCGGAAAGGATTGTTCTCCCATTTCTGTGGCTATTGTTGGCTGTGGTTACTCAGGAGTGGAGTTAGCTGCTACTATCTCAGAAAGATTAAAGGATAAAGGAATAGTTCAAGCAATTAATGTTGAAACAACCATCTGTCCTAATGCTCCTCCTGGAAATAGAGAAGCTGCACTAAGAGTAAGAATTTTTTCTGCCTTCTAAATTATTCATCTTTTACTTAATTTTTGGTAATTCTCTGCATATTGCTTTTTTTGACTGTTGAAGAGGCTTACTACTGTCAGTAGCTTTATCAAGCCTAAGATTTGTATTTGTTAAGTGTGGCTAACTAGTAATGTGTGTCCAATCGAAATTACCTGAGCATCTTTGTTTTTCTTATTATATTCTCATTCTATGTCGAGCAGCAGTAGTTTAAAATCGATATGTGATATGTTTAAAATCGAAATTTCGTTTGCCTTCTCAAAATGCATGGTGCACAACTAGAGCCCATCAGATGAAAAGAGAAAATTTGGACCAAGTAATATCGTTTTTATTACATAAATTTGAAAACGTACTAGTTTCTTCCTCATAGAGTGTAAATGAGTTGGCGCTGACTAGAATTCCCTTTGGGTGAATAGTGTGTTTTATATTTCACGTACTGAAGGGCTGGCCTCCCGTGGAGATATCATATGAGGACTAAATTGGCAGTGTCATTGTATTTGTGATTTATTGTTAATAAAACAAGTGTAATTGTATGTTACAGATTCTTCAATCTCGGAATGTCCAGCTTTTCTTGGGATATTTCGTAAGTTGCATAAAAGAGACTTCAAGTTCTGAAGATTTGACTATGGTGTCAGCATCCACAGAAGTAGGCAGAGGTGGTTCAACTGGCGGCAAGAAATTCATTTTAGAACTTCAACCTGCTCAAAGAGGCCTTGGAAGTCAAATTCTTGAAGCCGATTTGGTGTTGTGGACAGTTGGGTCTAAACCTCTCATTCCACAGCTGACATCGACTGATTATTACAGTGGAATCCCACTGAATGGAAAGGGACAAGCTGAGACCGATGAAACTCTCCGTGTAAGAGGACACCCAAGAATATTCGCAATCGGAGATTCATCAGCTCTGAGAGATTCTTCCGGCAAAATACTTCCGGCCACCGCACAAGTACCCGCTATAATCTGTTTGACTCGTCATCTGATAACCAATGATCTACACTAACTGTGAATTTTCTCAGGTTGCTTTTCAGCAAGCGGATTTTACTGGTTGGAATCTCTGGGCCGCCATTAATGGTCGGCCTCTGTTACCATTCAGGTTCGTAACTAGTTCAGCTCTGATTTTCTGATGATACTATAGCTCGCACGCTTTCGACATAACCATGCACAGAATCGCTCTTCATTTAGTTTCCGTTATGTATAGCAAAAAGTGTGGAAGGAATATCATACATGTCCTTGGAATATCATACAATTCACACTTTCCCCTCCCTTTTAGGTTCCAAAACCTGGGTGAGATGATGACTTTGGGAATGAATGATGCTGCCGTCTCACCTAGTTTCATTGACGGACTCACCTTGGATGGTCCTCTCGGTCATGCAGGTAAGCATCACTCTCGAATCTTCTCCTTCGTTTGCAGCGTAATCAAATAGTCGACGAGGATTGAAGTCGCATTCTTCATGTCGGCTCCGCTAACTTTGCAGCGAGGAAGATAGCGTACCTGTTCCGAATGCCGACCGATGAGCACCGGTTAAGGGTCGGTGTGAGTTGGCTTGCCAAGTCTGCCATTGAGTCTATTGCCATGCTCCAGAACAGCATTGCCAAAGCCATTACAGGCTCGTAAACTCAACCATCTTTTCTTTTGTTTTTTTGTTCTTCTAAATTCTTGAACAACGTGTTTCTCTCATCCATTAGAACAACTCTTGTGTGAACATGTAAAGGTGTGTTCTTGAGAAATTCCATCCTATATATAGAGTTTTTAATAATCCAAATGTTCATCATTCGCTCGGTTAATTCTGGAGGTAAAAAACCTTCTTCCTATATCACCTATCGGATAAAATGAAGCACAATTATTTATCCTATTTAAAATTCGAATTATGATCTTATTGCAAATGGTTGATATGTTTGGACACGTTTATGTGTCAACCTCTTACGGCTTAACTACGAGGGGACTTACTTCATCTAATATAATGTTACTTGATATGCTTGTTTAAAAGGTATCTATTATTTCTCAGAGTAGTAGTAGATTCTTAGTTCTGTTTTTTTCCTATTAAATTTAAGGTTATAATTCGTATTAAATTTAACATTTATAAACATTTTTTTCTCTATCGCGTCTCATTAAAATATGAATATATTGTTTAACAAATAGAAGACATATTTTTAATATTTCCCAAAAATTAAAATCAAAAGTAGAAGGTAAATATCTACTAAATGTCTTACCTACTCTACCGCTGCTACTGCCAAACTAATTAAACAAGTATTTATTGCTACCTTCCAGAATGTGCCTTTGTTTTTTCTTCTCAATTATTATTATTTTTTAAACTTAAAAAACCATGAAAACAAATTAATAAAAGAAATTTAACTTTTGTTTTATCATTTGTTCATATTAACCGTATAATAGATTATACGATAATCTTAAAATAATAATAATTATTATTTGTTTCTCTTGAAAAAAAGATTCGCTATAAATTAAACCCTTTCCTAGCTGATTTTCCGTCGAGCGTCGAGTCCTTCTTCCAGCTATGGCCGCCGTCACTCCAGCCGAATCCGCCGACGAAATTGCCGTCGATGCTTTTCCTTTCGTCCGCATCTACAAGAGTGGCCGCCTTGAGCGTTTCATGGGCACCGCCGTCGTTCCCGCCGGCGTCGACTCCGCCACCGGCGTCGTCTCAAAGGACGTCATCATCGATCCCGCCACCAACCTCTCCGCTCGCCTCTACGTCCCGGGCCACTCCCAGCCCGACCGCGCGCTCCCTGTCCTCGTCTACTTTCACGGCGGCGGTTTCGTCATCGAGACCGCCGCCTCGCCGACCTACCACAACTACCTCAATGCCCTCGTCGCCGCTGCGGGCGTGGTCGCCGTGTCCGTCGAATACCGCCGTGCGCCCGAGTGCCCGCTCCCGGCCGCATACGATGACTGCTTCGCGGCGCTGCGGTGGGTCGCGTCGCGGCCGGCGGAGGAGCCGTGGTTGGCGGAGGGGCGGGCGGATCTGGGGCGATTGTTCCTGGCCGGCGACAGCGCCGGGGCCAACATCGTCCACCACGTGGCGCTGCGTGCGGCGGCGGAGGGGTTGGGGCGGGATGAAGCGGCGATCGAGGGTTTGCTGCTGATTCACCCTTTCTTCTGGGGATCGGAGCCGATCGGGTCGGAATCTAGGGATTCGGCGGAGAGAGAGAAAACGGATCAACTGTGGCAGTTGGTGTGTCCGGGGACCAACGGGGTGGACGATCCGCTAATCAACCCGGCAGCGGAGGGGGCGGTCAGCCTGATGGCGCTTCCAACACGCCGGGTGATGGTGGCGGTGGCAGAGAAGGACATGCTGAAGGACAGGGGGCGGGCATACCACGAACTGCTGACGCGGAGCGGCTGGAAGGGGGAAGCGCAGCTAGAGGAGGCAAAGGGCCCGGACGCCGCCCATGTCTTCCACCTCCTCAACCCCACCTGCGATCTGTCGGCGAACATGTTGAAGACCGTCGCCGCCTTCCTCAACTCCGGCGAGTAGCTCCAGCCTACAAGGGCCAAAGGAAAAAGGTGTCCGTAGCTCTAAGATTCGCACAGAACGCAGATCCAGTGCTTTGAGATCCGTACAAGAAGATATGTGGCCAATCCTATTTCATGAGTTGCCGTGATTTCATGCTTTTAATCTTAATTAAGGACTGTTATATCTATCTTAATCTCCCCGAGACAGATTTAAATAAATTTACCTTTAAAATATGATTATTATTAATTGGGTCGTTGAAATTTGCTGGTTGAGATAACTAATATTGTTGTTATTAATTTAGTTTCAGAAAGATTTTTTTTTTCTGAAAGAAACAAAAAAAATATTATTGGTTCAAAATGCACTCAAAGTCATTTGCTTTTGGTAATTTTACTTTATTGACTAATTGTACGAATTATTTGTCGTTTGCTTTTATTTTCATGGGCCATTTAATTTTTAAAATTATTCCCGTAAAATATATTTTAATGATTTTTTTCGCTTGGTAATCACCGCGCGGGCGGACCACGATAGGGATGGCGTGGACTAGTATTGGACATCATCTAAATAGTTTGAAATATCTTTGTTGTTATCGAGGTAATTATTTAACGATATTTCATAAAAAGACCCTGAAAAAAATGGATAATTAATACCAGCACATCGAGCTTAAAATATTGTATCGTGTTATTCACGCGTCTCCAGTGTGCTCTCAAATGGGATTTTATTGCCGCTGGGCTATGGCACAGTGGTGAAGACGTTCAATTGTCTCTCAGGTATTTACGATTTAATTCTTAATTATAATGTATTTATAGAAATTTTTCCTTCAAATGAGGCTCGCAATCGTGGAATATTGGACTTTTGGGTCGTCAGCCACGAGTGCTTCCGATTTAATTTGACGACTAGTGGAAAACTTCTATGGGGCCGGATCAATCACTCCAGCTTCAGTGTTACCCGATTCAACATTTTGTCCTTAGGCTATGGTATAGCAGAATGGCGCCAAGTTATCATCCATGACATCCACATTTTGATCCCTAGCTACAACACATTTACAGTCATTTTCCCTCTAAATAGGACAAGTAATTATGAGATGTTGAATTTCTAGGCTGGTTCATTGTGAGCGTTTCCTAATTTATCCTGACAACTGATACGAACCTTTTGTGGGACTAAGTTAATAACTCCAAGTTCAATATTATTTGATTCAATATCTTTTTTTCATAAAGGAGTTAAGATTTTCGATATTATTTATATAGCAAATGGAGGTTAAGACTTTCTTAAATGAGTTTATAAAAGAAAATTAAATATATTGGGATGGTAAAATAAAATTTTGCTTCACTCTTAGCACGTGGGAGCGGGTGCCCCCTAATAGTGTAGCAGTACCTTCTTAATTTTTAAGATATTTAATAATTAAGTTTTAATTTTAATAAATTAATGGATAACTTTTTTTAGATAATTTAATAATAATGTGCTGATGGGCTGTTTATGATGACTGTTTTTAATTTATTTTTGATAATAAATGAAAATTTTTCATGAAGTCAGATTAAGAATGAGTCTTAAGTCGATACATGATGCTGATTTTAAAAAAAAGTTTTAAAAGCACGAGGGAAACGGGCAATTCGCACATCGCAGTCCGACCATTTATTTGGACACCGACGACGGATGTTAACTAGATCAGTTCTGCCATGAATCCACCCGATCGGACGATGTATCTTTCTGGCTTCTTCCTTAAATGCCGGATCGAGTCGTTCAAACTCTCCGGATGCCATCGCTGCAAACGAGCAAGAATCGAACGCGTTGACCGTTTTGTTTTTTCTCAGATCTCAGTGATCCTTCGTTAGATCGTTTTCTCTTCCGGTGAGCTTTCTTGAATCACTTTCATTGTGAGTATTCCTATGTAGATGTGGATTCCGGATTCGCTTTTTGGGGTTTCGACCTGACGAGGGAGAAGAAAAAGCAAAGATTCTTTTTTTTTGTCATTTAAGGTTTCAAGATGATTATTGAATCAACTCTTGATCTTCATCCAGAATCCTCGTGGTCCATCGGGGATAGGTTAATGTATCGTTAAGTGTGCATTTTTAGAAAACAGAAGCCGTCCTTTTTCTTTTCTTTTTTCTTTTTTCTTTTTTCTTTTTTTGCGAAGTGAGTCAACGCTGTTTGTTTTCGATTATTCTTTCTCACCATTTCTCCAAATGTTTTCTTGAGTCTGATAGAAACGATTTTTCTGGCGTGTGCCAGGTACATTGGATCCTCTTGTTGAAATTTCTATATGACAATATTTTTGATTAGGAGACAGAATCTGGAAAAAAAGATACTCGAGTCTCAATCAGGCACTGATCGAATATCATTCGAAGGGAGAAACTTTGACTCAATTGAGTTTGATGAATCACAATCTATCATCTTTACGTTAAAGCGGTATATGGTAAACGAATAATTGCAATTTGGTGAAAGGTTTTAGTTTTTTTTTCCGTCTCATGTTGATTATATCATCTTCAAATGGGGTTGTTGAATCACGGTTGGATCGTTGACGAGATGATGTTTCGATCATGAATTTTTTTTTTTTTACTCTGTGTGCGCAACGTGCAGTAGTCACTGCATCTAAACTGTGTCTACCAAATGAACAGAAATAGCTTCGCTCCAAATCTAATTTTCATGGTTATTGTAGCACCCTTCTTCCTAGATATCCATCTATTCCTTGTATCACTTCAATAAATTTCATTCTCAAAGAATTATTGTCCCTTGCTCCATTTTTTCTATTTATTCCTTAACAAAATCTCAAATCTCATATATTACATTTTATTTCTTGTGATACAAATTGACGATTTATTCTCAGGTATGGAAGAAGATAGTCCTCACTTGAGCCTTCCATTACGAGATTTCTATATCCCTAGTTACATACTAGTACCAGAATCAGAAAGGGAAGAAATTGCAGAAGAACCAATATGCCCTGTTATTGTTTTTGTCAATTCCAGAAGTGGTGGTCAGCTAGGAGGTGGTTTGATTAAAACATATCGTGAGCTTCTCAATAAAGTTCAGGTACTTAAAGTCTTAGGCTCTTTGTTGGAAGAAAGAAAACATCTATCTGAAGAAACACAACTAATAGAAGATTTTTGTACCAACTATCCAACTGCCTATTTCAGGTCTTTGATTTGGGTGAGGAGGCTCCTGATAAAGTTCTGTACAATCTTTATGCCAACTTCGAGAAGCTGAAGTCTGAGGGTGATAGGCTGGCTAATCATATTGAGAAGAAATTGAGATTAATAGTGAGTGAAACATTGAGCAAGTCTTAGATCACACTATCTCAAGTATTATTATTTTTTTGTTTCTCTCATCATATTCTTCATTTTTATGCTCCCTTCCTCTTTTTGCACGCATTTTGGTGAGAAGCAACTTGTATGTTAGGTTGCAGGTGGTGATGGTACAGCTGGTTGGCTTCTTGGTGTAGTTTGTGATCTTAAGCTTGTTCAGCCTCCTCCAATTGCCACTGTGCCTTTGGGAACAGGAAACAATCTTCCCTTCTCATTTGGTTGGGTAGGTCAATTATTTATTTTCCCATCTATTGTGACGTATTTGTTAGAGTTCTTCATGCCAAAACTGAAAAGGCCAGTGGATCTTGAGTGTGCGCCTATCCTTATATTTTCTTTGGAGGAAATCATCCAATAATATGATTAATTCTATGAAACTCTTTTCTTATCTTTTTAACTTTTCATGCAAGATGGCATCATTTTTAAAACAAAATGGTAATTGCAATCACCTTGTCACATGGCAGGGAAAGAAGAACCCTGGGACAGACCATCATTCAGTGAAAATTTTCCTTAATCAAGTCAAGGAAGCAAAGGAGATGAAAATTGATAGGTATATTTGCAGTCATCAGTTTTAGGGAGGTTAACTTTCGTACATTACTTGGTCCTTAAGATCAAGTTTACAAGCTATTTAAGATGCTTACTTTCAAAAAGAAAACCACTTCGTTGGGGTTGACACAAAGATGCTATTTTTTTTAATCTTAATAGAATAAAAGTTGATATTTCAGCATAGCAAATACTCGAATGTATTACATTCTTGTACAATTGGGATATTAGCATCATCCATACAATTGTAACGTAGTCTTTCTTCTTGTTTCCTTCTTCCTCTCCCTTTAAATTTTCACTATTATTCTACACGTTGCTCATCATTTAAAAATGATTATATTTACTTGGTATTGAGGTATTGGTTTTGCAAACTTGTGAGGTAGTTGAGCTTGTATTATCATTATAATCAAGTCTTACCTTTTTTGTCTTTTTTTTTTGGAGTCAGTTACTAGGATCTTAATCTACATTAAAGCTCTATGCAAGAATATGTTAATAGTAGAACATTAATAGATATCTAGAAAAAAAAAAGTATCCCTCAACCCACATCATTAATTTATTTATTTTAATATGCTTGTAAACTGTTGTAACATTGTCATCATGTAATTTCCTTTGCATGGACTCAATTATATTGCAAAGTGTTATTTAGATACTAATGATCTTGAAAAACTGAATGGTTGTTGATGTCCATTCATATACTTTTCCTTTTGTAACTCTAAAAACTAAATCTCTCTAAGTGGTTATTAAATCCCAACTATGTCTCTCTATCTAGTCCTTTAGAAAAACGGCCTAGCATGATTTAAAATCTCGTATCATACAGGGCGACATGGGAAAAAAAACATATTGTTTCGTTGGCCGACCTACATGATGCCAACACCGTCACGCTTCACATGAGGCCTCGTCATCGTGGAAGCCTGATAGCCTTAGAAGCCTTGCGTGAGGCACCATGATGCCAACACCGCCAACACCGCCACGCTTCACATGAGGCCTCGTCATCGTGGAAGTCTCATAGCCTCGGAAGCCTTGTGTGAGGCACCATCACGCCAACACCGCCAACACTACCACGCGGAAGCCTCGTAGCCTCGTGGAGGCCTTGCGCAAGGCCATATGGCCATGCAAAGGCCTTGTGCGAGGCCATATGGACACGCGGAGGCCTCCCGTGAGGCCCTGCGGCCTTGCAAACGCTTTGTGCAAGGCTTTGTGACCGCGTTGATGCCTTGTGCGAGGCCCTGCGACCGTGTGGAGGCCTCACATGAGGCTGAGTTTTTTTTTTCA
>JBBPFP010845524.1:0-15687 GCA_037974795.1 Kaempferia galanga | reverse complement strand
GTGACTACTGCAAGTATTACACACCAATTTATAAGGAATCGATCTGTTCCATCAACTTTATTGAACACTTCCAGCTGCATCTTCATAGACATTGCACAGAAAACATCAATAAAGCCATCAATACTCTTACGAGCTCAGAGATTAAACAATGATAATCAACCTATAACAGGCTAAAAGTTGAAGGAAGCAAACCAAATAAAGAGAAAAAAGCTCTTTGGTAAAAATGACGAATGCTGTTTTAATGTTTTACAGTCTGCAGTGAACTCATTCTCTGGCAAATACATATACTAAAGATTGTGCAGAAAATAAGTCATCAATCCAAGATGATTCCAAGCATTTTGATTAATCATATATAGTGCAACATTACAAATACAGATTAATAATGATATAGCATCCAAGCATCCGTTTCACAAAATGAATATTGATAGAATGCAAGCAACAAAGGTTGCTAAAAGTGCAGAAGAAAATAACTGCATATCATGTACAAACCAACCCACATGACAACTAATAATGTTAAGAGAACTTGCATGACCATGGGATTCCGATCTCAATGCAATAATTCTATGCCAAATCCAACAAATGCCAAAAGAGAGCTTGATGATTTCGTGCAGGTGGACTTGGAGATAATGATGGATGCCAGCAGCCTACACCAGGACCAGCAGCAGATGGAGATGCGAGAATCACTTTGCAGGATCTGTTGGCCGTGGAAGAACAGGTGGTGCAGGGATGATGGGGCAATCTTCTGGTTTGATGACAGAGGGAGAATGCATCAATGATGGTTGAAGAGTAGCAGGGCTGCTGTTTGTACGACTGGGAGCGAGAGGGTTCGACACAAAGATATTGTTTGCTTCAGATACAGCAGGTGGAGTGTACGGAGTAGTTGGAATCGTGTACACTTCAGAGACCTCTTCAATTCCTTCATCTACATATACAACATCCTGCATTGTGAGTTGGTGGTACTCCACAATCTCTCTCAGAAATCTGTTCTCCCGAGCATAAACAGAATTCTCGTTAGCTAGTCTTGCTTTCTCAGCCAACAATGTTTCCAATTGAAGTCGAATCTGCAAAGAGAAGCAACAAATAGAACTCAAACTATTGCAAGAATGTGACACACCAGATGCAAATAAAGTGACATGGAGCTCAACGAATAGGGAACAAAGTTGAAGGACATCTAGTTATTTTGTTGTGAGGTCAAGACTATACATTTGCGGATGACAATATACTACTGACATAAGGTTGAAACATGCAAAAAAAATTTATTAGTTGAAGCATTGAGTAGGAGAAATATGTTGGAGAATTTATTAGCAAAACACTGCCAAGATAATTAAGTAAAAGACTATGGGGACAGATCCATTGAGCATCGTCGTTTCAATATCAGGTTGACTATCTTTCGAGTATCAGCACAAACTGAGTTGAATCTAGGGACACAAACAATCATTAAACAAAAAATACCAGATCATCCTCTTCGGGACCATCGCCCTCCTCATAGTTTTCCCTCAGCACTCTGTTTTCTTCTTCAAGTTGAGCACAACGTTCTTTTGCAAAAGCAAGATCTGCTTTGACAGTTTTCAATTCCCTAAGGAGAAGTTTGGTTTTTGCAGCCATTGCATTTGCGACCTGTGAATAGCAAAAGATGGCCATGTCATCCAATCAAAGGTAGAAAGAACTTGAAACTTTGTGGAATCTTGTGAATCATGATGGTAAGCATACTAAAAGGAAATGCTTGAGCAATGAACGTGTGGAAGTCCTTGCTCCTGCTTACCTACCTGTGGGCAGCAACTTGCAGGGGTTTATGAAAGAAATGAAATACATATATATAGGACACCTTAACAAGGCATAGAATGTGCCACCAGATTTTTTTTAGAACAATAAGTTGTTACAAGAAGACAGTTTTTCACCTGTAGCATTGACTCCATTCAGATGAACAAGCAAGATAGTAAACACTAGACTGATCATCAATTAAAATATTGGCTTGACTGGAGAAAAAGTATAAGACCATATAGCATAACCAATTTAAATGTTACACATTTGCCACCTTACGTCGCGAGATGCCTTCAGCTGGACTTCATAGTCTGTTTGAATTCGAGGCATATGTTGTTGACCCATATTTTCTGCAGCCTGACCTTGCACACTTGCAGCGTTTCCTTTTCTCCTAATATTGAGCTTTCGAGTTTCATGGCTAATCTTACTCTCCACCATTGTAAGACCTTCCTGGAAAAATTAGGAACAAAAATATGATTGAATAATAGGAGAAAATTCAACTTGGTGGCAAGCAGTTTCTTTTTTGTGTTTTAAAAAACGTTAATAATAACAGAACAAGATTTTGGATTCAAATGTGCAAAATATTGAACAAAGATAGATGACTTAAATCCCTGTATAAATATTACTGATTCTCATAAAGTTAAGACACTTTCATTTGTTGAACCAACCAACTTATGTTTAACTGGGTTAGACACAATGCCATGAGATTCAATGGAATATAACTCAATCTGAAGTCAGAAGTACCTTACTCCTAGGTAAAATATAAAACAGACACCACAACAAGACAATAATCATGAAGGGCTTAATTTGTTGAGAAGAAAAAACTGCAATAGATATTCACTAATTGAAAATAAGCAAATGAAATCAAATATGGCTATGGTAAAGTGTGGTAATGACATATTCAACTCCAGGGAAGTCATATCGTGTCCTATTTTGTTATAATCTTATTAAAGTTTCATAACCTCCCATATTTGTAACTTCAAGTTGATTTCAAACTACTAGTGTTTGTTTCAGTTTATGCAATATGGCATGACAAAAAGGATTGACAAAACAACTATACATAGGGAAGCAATACTTCTCAAAATTCACAAAGAAGGAGATTCCAGAATGCAACCATGCTTGAGTCGTCTCATAAAAGTTGCATGACCTCCCATATTTGTAAGTTCAAGTTGATTTCAAACTACTAGTGTTTGTTTCAATAGGGTGCGGCGCATGACAAAAAGGATTGACAAAACAATTATACATAGGAAGCAATAATTCTCAAAATTCACAAAGAAGGAGACTCCAGAATGCAACCATGCTTGAGTCTCATAATTTACACTGGATCCTGGCTACTTTGTTTATGAAAGAACCTATAGACTTTGTAAGTTTAAGAAAAAATCACCACCAGCTGTGAGCAAAGGGGGCAAGTTTCCAACATAGCTCACCTTTATTGTGCCACCAATTTGGTTAAGGGAAGAACCAATTGTGTCTGAAAGTTTATGAGTTGTTTCCGTCTTCTTAAAAATTCCTAGTGCCTGATTCACATGAGACAATTAAATAGGTTAACAGTGATTCAGCATGATTTGGGTAGCATGGAGAAAGACATGAAAAGAGCAAAAAGGAGCTAATAAAAAATTGACAAAATTTCTTTGGGTGTTTGTTTGAGTTTCCAAGTATTCGAAGCAAGAAACACTAACATCTACTTTATCTTGTCTTTTATCATCCAAAAAGTGAAAAAAATCTGGTGGAGACAATAAAGAAGGCAAAGTAATCAACAAGGGCATCACAAAACATATGGGATGATATATCCAAGTTTACTCCCATTTTTCTGGTCCTTTTTTGTTTGCAGTGCATAATATGGAAAAGTTTTTTGCTTTACAAATTGCTGAATGAAGCTTTCCAAAGAAATAAATCAATGTCCTAACAAAAGAAAGAATCAAATTGTGAAAAAGAGGTATGAGTTTTTCAAAATTGTAATGACATGAGTTTCTCAATAAGTCTATTGGATGGCAGTTGATGGGACCTATATAATCAACATACAAATTTTCCAAGATACAAAATAATCACGTGTGAAGAAATTCCATCACCCAGCATTAACCAACCAAAATGGTTTAAAATTACAGCAACTTAACCTCCAATGATAAACGCATGCATAAAATCTATCTTAACTTTACCTGATTATTGTCTGATCTCTGATGTGAACCATTGTCAAACATCTGAAAATTATTATCATCATTATCTATTATTGATTTAGCTTTCCTAGCCAATGTCCCCCAAAATCCATATTTGGATTCATTTAAACTTTTCATTGATGTATATTCGTAGGGAGCATTGTCCTGCATTCAAATTGCAAGTGAGTCATAGAATCATAGAAAAGTTGCGAGAGAACTTAGAGCATCTCTAAACTGCATTAATGCTATTCCAAGCAGAAAATAGGTAAAGAAAGAAAAGAAAAACAATTTGGAACTAACATAGTCTTATCAACACAAAGCATGATTCCTATGTGGAAGAAACTCTTTTCAATTCATCTACATGTAGCTTCAGCATTATGAGCATATGCTAACTGAACTTGTCCAATGATCTGTCAGTAGAGTTTTAACATGCATCAATTGAAAGCATTAAGTTAACTTTTAGCAAGAGACAAATGTATTTAGTGGATGTCTAGATTCATGGGTAAGGACATAAACCATTATTTTATTTCATTTTGAGGAAGACACATAAAGTTATGTTTACCATTTCTACTTTATATCAGTAAGTATTTATGCACTTATTGTACATGTTGGTCACTTGAAAAATTCAAAATATATTGGAACACATGAGAAGGATGTTACACTTTAATGTTTAAAAATTCAATTTTGTAAAATAATGCCAGCTGCTAGCTAGTAGGTTGTTCACCTAAGTAGTAACGACCTTCTAATACCTTAAACAATTACTCTTCTTTGAACTCTCTGTACTACATCATAACTCTTCATGGATCACCAACTATAAGACATCCTGAATCTAGCCGCATGTGCTCCTTTATGCCAACTAACAACAAATTCTCGGAAGTTCATGTCCATCCCATCATCCCCTTTGCAAATTGCAAGCTTCCATCCTCTATTGTGAAACTATTACCAAAATAAAGCTCCCTATCTCTCTTAAAATGAAGACCAGCAGGGAAAAAAACTATTGTATCCCTCTCCTCTTGAAAACAAAAACAAAAAAGGCAGTGAGTGAGTGAGTGAGAGAGAGGGAGAGAGAGAGAGAGAGGGGTCTCAAAAAGCAAAAAAAAAAAAAAAACGAGAGCATTCACTACGACAAAAGAGAGGTGGCAGAGAAATAAAAGAGAGTGAAAATGAGATGTGATCCACTAATATCAATGGTTATAACTTTTTTGTCAGGAAAAATATATTAAATTTTAATAGATCATAGACTCTAACGATCTTACAAGTTACAACCAAATTGTACAATTCAAGAACATGGATACTACATACTAGTTGGATCCTACATTGGATAAAAATTTTGATGGACTAGCCTCTAACTTGCAAATGAATATCTTTTCTCGAAATTCCCCTACTTTCCATGGACACAGGTCATGATTTGGTGAACCATGATAAATTCTTTAATTAGTTGTTCGTTCATCAAGGTTCTCGAATCCCCTATAATATCTTTGGGCATTCTAAACATATTATGCAAAATAATCAGGACATGAGGGTTATTGGTGGTTTCTTCAGAGTGCACAAAAACTCCCATGGATCAACAGATTTTCAGTCTGAGAACCTAGTTAATAATATTAATCTCAGATCGTGAAAGCAGTGACTGGACTTGCTTACAAATTTTTACTAACCACATTTAAGCAAATTGCAATTGTGTAAACTTTCTGCTAGAAACATCTATCCCAAACTAACATATTTGACTTGCATAAAGAAGTCAAAAGAAAGTTATATCCAGTCGGAAGGTATAGCTGATTCATTGTTCAGCAACTGGTCTAAAAGACAAGCAACAACTTACAATAAATCTAAAAATGCCATGTTATCAACCACCTGAAGACTAGAGCAGCCAGATCTAGTTGCGGTGAGCGAAAGAAAGTCAACTTGACATGGGTTTCAAAGAAATTTCTACTCATAGAACTAGAACCATAGCCATCTTCCACAATCAAGATAAATTATCAGATCCAGAAACTAAATACGATTTAATGGGTACACAAACCAAATCAATTTAGTAGACACACAAACACTGACAAAAATTCGAGTGAAACTTACAAAACTCGATCCCGATAAGATGTCTGTAGACTCAAAAATGAAACAAACATAAAGATAACAAACAAACAAAAAAGCGAGATGAAGTATGCGGCAAACTGATCGATTCATAGGGAGAAAAGCTCACCCTATGGGAAGGCGGCGAAGATCTCATACGATGGGCTTCGGCGGCACGAGGAGAGGACACAGCAGACTCACCGTAGGCGGATGAGAGAGAGGATGCGTCGCGGTGGGCAGCGGAGGCACGGATCGCCCGGGCAGCGAGGGAGGCCGGAGTCTCCGAGGCCGGTGAAGTGCTCTCGGCGGGGGATCGGGTTTCCTCGACAGTCGAGACCCTGGCCGCCGGCTGCTTTCTCCGGTACGCCATCTCTTTCGCCGATCGCTGCGGTCGCAGGTGACGTGACAGCCAAATTAAACCACGCTTACTGTGTTTTGCGTGAAGGTATCAACGCGTACAAGTCGCAGCCGGCTCTCGCTGTCTACGGATTGTTTACGATGCTCGTGAGGAATTTAAATCGTCCACGACACTAGAGACACCGTAGATCCGACAAGTCCAATGTTATCGGATGCCAATATTGGTTGAGATTTATCTAACATGTGGACTTGTAAGTTGTACTGCTTGTGGCCTCTGGAGTGGATCCTGAACCCCACCTTCTATTTCGGTGCGGCTTAGATCGGGCTCTATTCAGGATAAAAGAAAAGAAATGAAAAGAAAAAAAAAAAAGAAAAAACAGAAGTAATTTTGAGAAAGTACCGCGATGAATGTGGTAATAAATATATAAATTGCTTAAAAAAATTAAGCGTCAGATTATTTTAATGTTTAACTTCCTTAAACACTGTTTACTACACTATTTTCAAACGCAAGTTGCATATAGAATAATTTATTCTATAATTTTTAAAAATTTTAAATTGTTGATTAAATGTCCCCATACATTTTAATTTTATATATATATATATATATATATTAATTTGTAAATAAAAATAATAATATATATTATCTTATGAGCTAGTTTGCTTATCAATAGGATTTTTTTTTAAAAAAAAATATTAAATACATATCTGTTTTTATGAGGAAATTATATTATTTAATTACTTAAATTTAGAAAATAAATCATATTATCAGTGAATAATGTTGTTTAATTATTTGACCGTAAATATTTATTTATAAAATTCATATGTATCCATACATTATATTACATATGCAAAATGTATGCACAACCAATAGTGGTAAATAATAGATCTCTTGGCATTAACTTCATGCGCAAGGCTATCTTTCTTTCACCCGCACAATAGGTCATGTTCATGTCGGTTTTGAGCACAAACTTCGCACGCAAGTACTCCAATCTCGGAGACGGTTGCACACACATGCCCGCCTACGCATATACTTTATTTGCAATCTAATAGAATCACTTTGCATTCCCAAACGAGCAACAATCACAGACTCTTGATATCATCATGGCATTAAGAAAAACAAAGATCATCTAGCTGGTAAGCATAAAGAGGCAAAGAGATGTATGTAAAACTACCACAAATAGGGTCCCAATCCGTTACTAATACAGATACTTTACTCGGCGGAGCACTTTTGAAGTAAGGATGCTCCGACATCAAAAAAGGTTGAAGAAGCCAGGTTCAACAATCAACTTGTTCCAATGCAATCCAATATAACTTAATTGTTCCAATTTAAATACAATCAATCAGTAGGTGAGCAGGTGTTTGATCTGACACTATGGTACAGGGCAGGCTGATTCACCGTGGGACTCGGCCAGATCCCAGTAACTATTGTCGGAGTATCATCTATAACAACATAGAAAAGAATGAACGCAATAGCAGCTATTTTGACAAGCAGTGCATTCTGTGGAATCGGGAATGCCACATCGCAATCATACGGTCGACAGTCACTCCACCGGGCAAATATTTACATCAGTCTGAAGAAGAAAAAGAGAATTGTGGGTTAAAGTTTGTCCATCGTTCCGCAAGAATGCCACCATACAATCAAAATAAAGAGTAAAGAGTTGCATACCACATTATAGGATCCTGTGTGGTGTCAAAAAAGTATATGAAGATAAAGAACAATCCATCCGGCCATGGAAAAGACAGCAAAGATGTGAACCCAGAAGAGAATAGACGCGGCTTCCTTCCCGCAGCCTCTTAAACTGGCAACTGCGCCTGTTGACACAACAGGCAAAATAAATTTATGAAAAAAAAATTTAAAATCATTAGATGATTCAATACATAAAAAGATATTAACAAAGGTTGCACTAATTTGTTTTACGTAAGAGTCGAGGGCTGATAAGAGTAAGAAAATAATACCGGAAAGGACTGAGGTGGGCATAGTGTGCTGCAGCAGCAAGACAAATTTGAACATTTTGTCGCCCCTGGGAAAAAGTCCAAGTTTGTCAGCAATGGTGATTATTCCAAGTCCTGTAGGAGGAACCAAAACCAATCTTCCAAATATTATAGCAGCAGTTGTTCGAAAACCAAGTCTTTTACTGCCTGCGCCAGGGCCTGGAACACAACAAAGTGACATATCTAGCATGTAACATTCTGGATATTCTACATTCAAGATGAAACCCAATGGATAGTTTTTATGTTAATTATTGTATCAAGCATCACTAATATAAAGTACTTGTTTAACTTTTACCAGCAATGAACTTTTATTAGCACTCTTTAACAATAATTGAAGTAAATTACTAGTAGAAAGCATTTTCAGGCCAATTACATCAAGCATTTAGAAGCCACCTTTCAGATCTCAAGACTAAGTGTTAGTTGTTATCCACTAGAGTTGGAAACTGTAAGCTCCTATCGTTTACCTGCAGTTTGTAGAATCTCAACTATTAAGTGCATTTTCATAACGCATATAAGCAAGCGGTATGCCATATTTTACTTTCTTACACAATTATTTATAGTGAAAAATAGCCATTCCTTACTCCCACTCATTGAAATTTAACCAAAAAAAAACAACTGAGAGCTAATACTCTATCAATTGCACTGAAATTCTCATTTAAAAATGCACTGTAAACATTTCTAACTGCTTTCAAACGCTTAGATTTATGGCTATATGTACTTCAATATTCTTAAAAATGAGGCTCCAAAGAAGCCTTGATTCTCTGCGTGAAAGTTATCACAAACCAACTATGAACCCAAAGAATGAAATGCATGGTCATGATGTCAGGTCAAGGCTTTGAGACACAAAAAAAAAAAATCATCTTCATAAATTATTTGTAAGTTTTACCAATTTCACATTGCAAAATCAGTTAATCAGCCTGTCCACCATTGATTGTCAAAATGAATAATCTTGGACTATGAGGATTAAAATTGGAGCACTTATGAGAACATGCCGATTCTTCTTGAGCAAACATAGTTGGACGACTAGGAGGTTAGTTGGTGAGGAAGAAGTGAGGACTAGACTAAAGAGACTTCACTTATACAGTGAAAAGGAGCGCAAGAACTTTAGGCTGGCAAACATAGGATATCAATATATGTTTGAAGATATGCTACATAAGAAATGGAAGATTGCATACCATCCACAAGATTTCCACCCAGAGCAAGCAAAATACATGGGATCATCGCTTCCCTGGAAATCAAAATATATTAGTACTAGCCAGCATAATATCCAATGCTTAAAATATTTTATGCTTTGAATGTAACTACAAAAAATAGAGGCCCTTGAGTGTTAACAGGTTATGCAAATAACCAAGTCATTAACCAGACATAACTACAAAACAGAGGTCCTTAAATGTCAAAGAAATTATGCAATAACTGTCATTAACCAGACATCAGATATCATATCAGTCAGGTTCGGGCTCATCTCAGTAGCTCACTATAGTGCAATTAGAAAAGGTTACAAAAATGGATGGCCAATAAGTTATCATAATTCTCTAATCTAAATTTACCATAGAAAGATTGTGATTGCAACTTGAGATTTTTTAAAAGTTCATACTTAGCATCATTCATAGTAATCTTCATACTTTTTCCAACCTTAACAAGGTAACTATTTTCTGTTTTAAGATTCTATTTGCATGTTACTAAATGAAACAGTTCTAAATTTCAGTAGCAAGAGAAAATTAGCGAAGGCAAAGAAGGAAACAGATCAATACCCAAGAATAAGGCAGCTGTCAGTGAAGAAGAATAGCGGAGCATCATCAGTCAAGATGAAGTTCTTCAAAAATGGTATAGCGCCAATGATGATAGCCAAAGCCTAATTCCATATAAAACATTACTAATACCTAATCCCATATAAAACATCATTAAAGTAATCATGCAAAATATTGCTTCTGCATAACATGGTAAAGACAAAATCATTAATAGAAGGTAACAATACAATAATGCAAATAACCACCACAAAAAATTCAAGAAAATTTCATGTTACCCCCCAAAAGTTTGCCCTTTTGCCAAATGTACTCAAAGTTTCATTACAAAACTCTAGTGAAGGCAGGGGGTTTAACTGATTAGAGTTTGCAAAGGTTGGGAGTGTGCTTTGCTAAACTAAAAATTTGGTTTACAGGGATGTTGCCGATGAAAAAGTAGTTATCGCTGTATTGATAATAATGAAACTCTGATTCATTTCACAAGAGAGTAAAGTATGGGAAAAATTAAAACTTCAATATGAGAAATGGGCGAGTTTGTATTTCTTCATAATCAAAGAATTCATAAAACTAACAGAGGAAAGAATTTAGGAAAAGTCAATGAGATGATACTTGATTTTGACAGGTTTAACTAATACATTCATTACAGAAAATCAAACAAATATGAAGTTCACATTTTTATCTCAACACAAAAAATGTCCATTATACTAGGCATGACAGCATCATTGCTCTTCACTCTAAAAGTATAAATAAATTAAGATCCCAATGTCCATGAGACAAGAAGCCCCAGGAAGTGTTTTAAGTACCAAGTATTTAATAACAAGTGACAAGGACAAGGAATTGGAAATTAGAACTTCAAAAAGACAATTTTCAAATCAAATACTCACTGAGGCAATAATGGGAGGCTGAAAAATTTGCTTTAGCTTCAGCTTTTCAACAATATACCATAGGATGCCAATTATCTGCATAACCATCCAATCCGACATATGACACGCTCAGATATTAGTATAAAAAAGTTAGAATTTAAAAATGAATTGCCAGAACTTCAAACAAGGTTCTTTCTTTTTCCAAACTAATATTCATTCCAATTAATACAAGTTAATAGGTAACCACAGATTTAGAAAGTCATTGCCTAAGCTGCTTATGCAACTGCATAAACCTTATGGCCACATAAGGATCATACACATTAAAAAAATCCTAGGCTTGTTGAAATCCAAGTCACGCTCAAGTTAATATTGACTACACTATACAACTTTGTGAAATCGGCAAACAAAAAAGCAAGTTCTATGTATTACTTAGGCCAACAAGTAAACTTTTTCTTATATGCATTGTAATTATTAGTTGACATTTATATATGCTATTGACGTCAGGCAGATAGCGATTATCCTGCGGACTAACGAGAATGGTGGAATTGAGGAGAAGACAAGAAGAGATAACCGTTATCCTCCAGATTTTTCTGAAAAAGAAAATTTTATTTAATATTAGAAGACTATTCCTCAAACAGCTAAACATCTTATATAAACTCCAAACCCACAAACACAAATAAAGGAAAGAAATCCTAATATATAAACTACAATTCCTATCTTGTAAAAAAAGAAAAGAAATCCTAAAAGTATGGAAAAATTATTAACAGGCTCACAATCCTAAAATTCCTAAACTAAGTCAAAATACGAAAATACAAAAAGATAGAAAATATCAAAAACACCTAAAATACCTTAAATACCAAAAGAATAAAAATTATCAAAATAATAATAATAATCTTCGGACCCTTTTACATCAGTCACCCTAGGTTGAAAGAACTCATCCTCAAGTTAGAGTAGTTTCAGGTGGTAGCCTACGAGGAAGATCATCTGGCACGAAATCGGCAAAAATGAGAGGACTATTGTTGCGTGTGATTGCTGACTGATTTTGCAGCGATAAGTGAGATCCACATATACAAAAGTTCATCATCTGATGATGAGGCACCATGTACATGCTAAGATATCCGACATAAATTCAGGAACGTCATTGACATGATGTATGCAGAAATTATGAACAAGCAAAGAAACACCTTCAGGGCAAAAGAATAATCCTTGAAAGTAAGCCATATAGTCCAAAGCAACATCTGCGTAAGTAACAAACGCCGGCTTTTCCAGGTTTGTCGAGCAAAAGTATTGTTGGATTCATAAAGAGTGCCCTAGCTAATGCAATCTGCATGCACCATCCACCAGAAAAATCTCGATGTGTTTGATAGTCTATACATGACACCCATATCAAGCACAAAAAACTGTGTCAGCATTGTACATTGGACAGCTAATTCAATTTTGATTTTAAATCTCCCTAGAAGATTTGCATCACTTGGTTCAAGACAGTGTCCATCATACACAACAATCTTTCCTCCAAATGATTCATAATTTGGCAACATTGGTGTGATTGATCCAAGAATTGCTTGAAGACGCATGCAGTTAAATTTGCCTCTGATGCACTTGATCTTTTCAACTACATAGTCATCAAGTAGCTTGAAATCAGATAGAAATATTCTACTTGTGCCTGTTGCTGCAACCTTGATATTGCTTTCAAATCTCTTGATTGATTGAAGTACAGTTGGCTTAAAGAAACTGACATCATCATAGATTTCTTTAGATTGGATGGTGTCAATTTGAGTTCAGTGGATTCAACCCACATGAGAAATTTGTTGACTTTGATGAGAGACATCCAATACTTTCACCAATTTCTTGCAATAACAAGTTACTTGAACCTTCGAGCAACTTCGAGTGCTTAAGGAAAAAACTCATCACTAAATGATGATATGTGATATCCTCTTCATTCTCCAGATCACGTACATGTTCATGAAAAAATTTTAATCGATCAATCTGCTGGTTCTTTTCATCCGTAGATTGAAAACCACATGTTTAGATTCTTCCTCGTCTTCAAGAGACTCCTTCTCCACACAGTCCTCTGATATGACATGCACTGCATCCTCAGCTAATTTGCCATCCGGAATCTCCTCTTTCTCATCATTTTGAAAATAACTCAAACACGTTTTTTCTGCCAACGGTACCTCCATCGATAGAATTCTCAATGTCCAAAACCTGCAACACACCATCACCAACTTCATCGATGATTGCATCCACTTCATCATCATAAACTGGATCATTAGTCGTCTTGGTCTCGTCTACAATTTGCGATTGAGATTCTCTTCAATTATAGCATCTTACACAACTTGCAGCGTGTCAGGTTCATCAACTTCTTCAGGGTCAAAGTTCTCCTCTAAATCATCTTCGAATCCGTCCAAGTCATCTCGAGTGTTGAAGCTATCGACCTCCATGACGAAATCTAATTGCCTCTAGAACGAAGTTTGAGTGTAACCAAAGGGAAGAAATGACCTTTTAACGTTTTCTTCATCTTCTCCCAATCCTTGATCTTGGCCTTGCCTTGTCAGTCTCATAAGCGTCGCAAGTGCTCCCACAATGCCGATGCTAGACCTCTGAGCTTGAAGGCAACTAATTTTACTTTGAGCTGATCGGGAACTTCCTCATAAAAAAATCCTCTCCACTTTGCTAGAAAATATGAGCAGATTAATCCAAAAACCTAGTCCTCCATAATGCTCGTTCCGACCACGACACTACTGGTATGTAGCTCGCTGGTGATAAGGATTCTTGAAGGTAGACTCAGATCCACAATCTTAGATCTTACGATCTTCAAGACTTCGCGTCGCCACCGCTATTTGTCTCTTCTTGAGTGCTACGACCATGATGCTAGGCTTCCTCAGCCGGAGCCTACCTAGCACGACCACAACGACTTCCATTGGATATCTGACACTCGGCTTCCTCAAATCGGAACATGCCAGCTCTGATACCAACTAACGCCAGGCAAGATAGCAATTATCCTACGGGCTAAGGAAGATGAAATTGAAGAGAAGACGAGAAGAGATAACAGTTGTCCTCCATATTTTTCCTAAACGACGCTTATATAGACTCCAAACCCTCAAACTCAAATAATGGAAAGAAATCCTAATATATAGACTACAATTCCTATCTCGTAAAGAAAAGAAAAATTATTAATAGACTCACAATCCTAAAATTCTTAAACGGACTCAAAATACAAAAATACAAAAAAAAAACCTTAAATACCAAAAGAATGAAAATTACCAATAATAATAATATTTGGATCCCCCAACATCAGCTATGTATTGTGTTATGCAAGATTTCAAAAAGTGTATACTAAAAGTAGATCCACTACCTTAGCAGCCCCCTAGTGTCGGTCGTGCGGATATTCAAAAAGTGCATACTAGCAATAAGTGTATGTGCAGTTGCAAGAGCATATGCAACCAATATTAAACTATATTTATATTAATATCTAGTATCTATAATTTACAAAATAAGTGTTCAACACCGACAAGTTAATATGGTTAACTAAATTTAATTTGGTTTAAATTAGTTTAGATGAACTGAATAAGGTTTGAACTGCACATACAGATCACATATCTCATATGTCACTATCTAGTCCTCTTCAAAAATAATCTATGCAGCTCAATGTTGCCCAAGCATGAGCTTTTTAATACCAGGGTGAGATATTGCAATTTTCTTTGTTAGCCATCACACAAAGATGCCATTATGACTGATGGGGAAAGCAATGTTATAGCAAAAAAGAACGTGGAGTCTTATGGTCCATATTTGTGCACAATCCATATACATGTGATTCTCATGTGCCCTTGATAAAAATTCAAGCCTTGTTTAGCCATAGTGAGGTGAGTTTTGCATGTTGAAATCTATCATTGAACACAAGGTTCTAGATTGTTCAGCAATCCAGTGTGCAATACAGACTCACAGCAAACTATGGCATAGCCAACTGAAAGGGGTTTACCTAGCCATAGCATGCACAATATCTAGCTGCAGCCTTGCAACATCAGACAATGCAGTGCACAGAACTTTACAAATACAATTATCATTCCATGCTACACCAAGCATCATTAGTTTTCATATGCTGCACCTATGCCATGGAATTTGCACATGATGAAAGATAACAATAATCACCACAACATCATGAAACCCCTTAGAAGGAATTTGTGGTATAATTAGCATTTATTAAGGAATGAAATGATATTCGGACTGGGTGCAATTATCTGACACAAGTGTGTATCCAAGTGCCCGACATGGCTACTTCTAAAAAATTTTACTCGTGATCAAAGGATATCAAGCATCCATTGAGAGTGTCAATGTTTGAGTGCATGTATTCAAGATCAATACAAAGGGGATAAATGAAAAGTCGAAGTATCAAAGAGGAATCATTGTTGCTTAGATCAAACCTAATTTTTATGGAAATAAGTTTAAAATGGAAGTTTAACTACAACCTGTCTTAATTGTGTGGCAACTAGCAAGTGTTGCACATAGTCAGGTATAGTCTTTTGCATTAGTAAAATCATTATAACCTCTCACCGAGCATGTGCTACTATACATTTTCATCAATGGGGAATTCGAGCCCATAGTGTATAACACGGCAGCTTCACTTTGAAGCACTGAGGTTCACATGCAAAGTGGGGTGCACGATATGCCACATGGGCATTTATTCATTGTCATCAAAATAAGCATCCTAAAGACAACTAAGGCTTACTCTTGAAAGGCATACAATGGAAACATCAT
>JBBPFP010841122.1:0-15702 GCA_037974795.1 Kaempferia galanga | reverse complement strand
CGGAGTACCAAATGAGAGGACCCCGTCCCCTGTTTGGTAACTAACACTCCGTTGGTCTGTACGAGTGTTTTCAAGCGTCGAACGGACAGATGTACGCGACTCCCTCCAGCTCAGCCTCGTTCCAGCTCAGCACGTGAGGCGCCAACTTAGTCTTCTTCGGCCCTCCCGTCAGCCGTATTGTCTAACTGTCCATCCGATCGGGCACGGACAGGATCAATTGTAAAAAATTCTCTTTAATGAAAAGTAGATATAAGAATATTTACTGTTTGAATAGACTTTCATTAGCAATTTTAATTTATCTAAATTAATCGATTTGAAGATATAAATTTTTAAAAAATATATGGAAAATCTAAACGAAATATTTGTGTTGTTATCCATAAACTAGCGCTATGACAATGACAGTCACAAACTTAGAGTGGGGAAATAGTGATTAGAGTTTTCTTAACCATATAAAAAAATAATTAATGGACTTTGATTATCCTCAACGAACAAATGGATAATATTAATCATGGCACCTACTCACTAATTAGGTCCTTGTCACCGGCAGATTTAAATTATAATGGATGAGAAAGTGAAATCTCTAAAGTAATTTAAATTGTATATTTTTTAAAAAAAAAAGTAATTTCAACCTCTCGAGTCTCGATTTGGAGCGGTGAGATTAAATTTAATCCTTCGGTTCGGTCTGATTTTTAAAATATTGATTTCGACGAATTTGAGAAAAGACGGTCAGCGCAAGGGTCAACGCTCTCTCTTGTTCGTCGTCCAATCGTAACGCTTTAATGTGATGCTCCGCGAACGTCTTATCATAAACCGTTCCGTTTCGCTGCCCGCGTCTCGGACGGTTTATAAATTCCGGAATACGTTTCTTTACGATGCTCCGCCGGTGAAGTGTTTGTCCCCACCGTAGATTACGACGTTCACGCCTTGGCATCGTGGTCGAGCCTCAGCCAGAGCCCCGATTCGGCATCGTGGAAGGAGCATTCGCCATTGATGCTTCGATCGGCGAGGATGGGTTGGTGATTGATTGAGAGAAGGCAAGGCCATTGGGGGGCGTTGGCAGGAGGCAGAGATCGATCGTTTTGGTGGCGCAGGGGGTGTGTTGTAGCCCGTGATTGCCGGCGATGGAGAGGTGGAAATGGTTTTGCTGGAGCCGAGGAATGGCTCCCCGTGCTAATGATTTCGAGCCGGAACCCTACTCCCTCCCTTGCCCGATGCCTGATTGGCCACAGGGTGAGTTTTTTCCCCATCATCTTTGAGATTGTGCTTAAACCTATTGCGCCGATTTCATCAATCCTACTTCTGTGGTTCCTTCTTAATGTATGCCATATTTGATGTGCCTTTGAAGACATTCCAAATAAATGTTGTCTTTTGGGGCTTGATCTTACGATCGATTTGAGGGTTTTTAGAGAAACGGATCCAGTTTTGCTCCTTCAATCTGGTCAAGGACGCTCTTTTTGCACGCCCCTTGGCAAATTTTGCACTGCTTCCTTTGGTTGCACTTTGCAACAACAAGGATTTGCCTTTTTTTCCCCCCCAACAAATGCGTTCGCTTTCAATAGTATTTATTTCCCTGCTTGATTTTCCTGGCGAATAACCTTACGTCTATCAGCTTCAATTGGTAGCTATAGTTTGTTGAACTGTAAACATCATCATCATCATCTTCTTCTTCTTAAAATTTTGTGCTC
Source organism: Kaempferia galanga (assembly GCA_037974795.1). Lineage (NCBI taxonomy): Eukaryota > Viridiplantae > Streptophyta > Magnoliopsida > Zingiberales > Zingiberaceae > Kaempferia > Kaempferia galanga. Next base: position 14,017 of record JBBPFP010841122.1, on the reverse strand, counting down.
TAATGCGTAGTTTTTTAGGTGGAGAGTTTGCTAAAGGAACAATATGCATTGGGGAACTGGAAGTTGTGCAAATTACTCGGTTTGAGCGCATCTGGATTTGTCCTTCCTCGAAAGAAAAGCGTAATGGAGCGATATTCTACAAGCCCTCATCTATACCAGATGGATTTTTCAGCCTTGGTCATTTTTGCCATCGTTGTGACCAACCTCTGCACGGTTTTGTTCTCGTTGTGAGAGAAATTGCAGCAACTAAGCACTCGACTTGCCTACCAGCTCTTGTGGAACCACTAGACTATGCACTTATTTGGAGTTCAGACAACTTTAGCGATGGCTACGATTGCGGTTACTTCTGGCTTCCAATACCACCTGAGGGGTATCGAGCATTGGGCATCTTTGTCAGTAGTAGACCCAACAAGCCCTCCATTGAAGAAGTTAGATGTGTTCGAGTCGATCTTACTGATTCGAGCGAAGCTCATGAATTAATGATCGATTTGGAAGCAATTTTCCCACACCTCCCTTGCCAAGTTTGGAAGATGAGACCTTCTTCTCGCGGCTTGTTTGGGACAGGTGTTTCAGTAGGGACATTCTGTTGCAACACCGGCTCAAGCTCTCGAGACAAATTGAGTGTTCATTGTTTGAAGAACTTGGATCCTTCTGTAAAAGGGATGCCGAATTTAGAACAGATTCATGCTCTCATTCAGCATTATGGCCCGACCCTTATGTTTCATCCGAAAGAAGTTTATTTACCTTCTTCAGTTTCGTGGTTTTTCAAGAATGGTGCTACTCTTCATAAAAAGGATGCCAAAGCAGGAGAGATCATAGATGCAAAAGGCTCAAACCTTCCATTAGGTGGCCAAAATGATGGTGAGTACTGGATAGATCTCCCCGACGACGATGACGATAAAGACAGTTTCATCAAGAAAGGAAACATAGAAACTGCTGAGCTTTATGTTCATGTGAAGCCAGCCATGGGAGGCACTTTCACTGATATTGCAATGTGGATATTCTGCCCCTTCAACGGCCCTGCCACGATCAAAGTCGGAGCGGCAAACTTTGCGCTGAGCAAAGTCGGGCAGCATGTTGGAGATTGGGAGCATTACACTCTTCGCATAAGCAACTTCAATGCTGAACTTTGGAGTATATATTTCTCTCAGCATAGTGGAGGAGAATGGGTTGATGCATCTGGTTTGGAGTTCCTTGGAGGCAACAAGGCAGTAGTTTACTCCTCAAAGAGTGGCCATGCGAGCTTCCCTCACCAAGGAAACTACCTCCAGGGCTCTGAAAAGCTCGGAATTGGCATTCGAAACGATGCGGCTCGCAGCAAGTTTTTCGTAGATTCCAGCACTAGGTATCAGATTGTTGCAGCAGAGTATCTTGGAGACGTGGAAGAACCATTCTGGTTGCAGTACATGCGAGGATGGGGACCAAGTATAAAGTACAATTCAAGGTCAGAAATCGATAGAATTGTGAGCTTTCTACCATTCAGTATTAGGAATGCAGTGGAGAAAATATTCAACAGTCTTCCTATGGAGCTATATGGAGAGGAAGGACCCACAGGGCCCAAGGAAAAGAACAACTGGGTAGGCGATGAAAGATGGTGAAGAACTGAACGATGCTCTTTTCCTTCAGAAACGCCAGTCTCGGTATGGAATACAGTTGCCATTGAGCATTGCACTGCCGAAATTGTATAATGATTTGTGATCAGTGCAACGGTGGCTTGAGTTTATCGGGATCTTAAGCTCAAGATCTTGTCATGCATAGATTTTTCTTCTTCTTGTTTTTTTTTTTTTTCTTTTTTCCTTCTTTCTCCAGTGCTGTTTATGTTTTTGCTTTTGGAAATTCGGTTCAAGTATCATTCATGTAGATGATTGAACCAGTCGACATTTGCAGTTTGTTGTGTATTATGAAATTTTGATCTAATTGTATGTAATATATATTCATTGTTGGCAAATGAATGCTGCATGTTTAGGTGATTCTGGCTCATATTCTTGTTTTAGATGGCTTTTACTACAAAATTATCTTGCATTGAGTTTTAATATTTTAGTGACAATTAGAATGAGATCATATTTTTTTTTATGTTATCATCAATCAATCAACCAACAAACCATGCACCTTAATTAGCGCTGTTGAAAGCCCTTAAAATTAAATAATTTAATCCTTCAGAGAGTAGAATATTCGCTACACAACAATCTACCAATCCACCCATTCAATCCTGTGTGTCTTCCAATCTTCTGCAACTGCTCTTCAGTTGACTTTTCCACCCAAAATTAATAATTAACAAAAAATAGTAACGAAAATCTTAAAAGAAAGAAAAAAAAGGCAAAGGAAAAGAGTCGAAGCCACTTCTGAGTTTGCTTTCCATTGCTTTATCATCCACTTCTCTTCGTAAAAAAAGTAGAGAGACTGTCAATTGAGTTCGAATTTTCTTTTCTCTCGAGAAAAAAAAAACAATTTTTATGTTACAATACGAGTAAAAATTCAATTTTGGTGTCCTTTTTAAAGGAAAGATCGCATTTTGCCATTCGATCAGCAGGTGGACTTGCCGTTGCTTCCTTCCTTCGATAGTTCTTTTCGCCTTCTCACCAGCCACTGATGCTTTCATTAATGGCGGATTGGGCGGTTACACTTGTCGACGTCATTTGATTGCCGTTTTTGTCTCTTGCTCAATCCTCAGCGAACTGTTCTTGTTCCTGTTCCTGTTCAATGCTCGAAGCAGAAACTGATGCAGAGAAGTTGAAACAGATACACTCATCTCATCTCCCTTTACAATTCTAATTCTGTTTCCCCATTCTCTTCTTTGTTTGTTTCTGCTTCCAATTCCTATCCTTCTAATTCTTCACTCTTTTCTCACCCAAAACAAACAAACAAAAATCCTTTTCCTGCTCTTCTTGTTGTTCCTCTGACTCTGGCTCTATGAATGTTTAAGTTTCAGCATGTTGATGGAGAAAGATGATCTCACGATCAGTATCTCAGGTTTTTGCAAGAGTTCTTTTAAAATTTTCTCTTAATTTCTCGCGCTTTGACTTTGTTATGAATTCTGCGATTTTCTCCTTTATTATCATTGCAGCATCACAGACATGGAACTTTATGTGTTTGTTCTTGTGAAAGGCTACTTCCATAGTTCATGCAGTTCTGAGATCATTATAGAAAGCAGTTCAGATCTAGGAAAGATAGCTATTAAGATATTTGTTGTTCGGAAATTAAATACGAGTCGAAAATATTATCGACAAGCCAGTGCCTTTGCTTTTGCATCCCAAACCACCAAAGTGTACTACTAGAAGATTAAGGCAGATGCAAAGAACATTCCTTTCCAGCCATGAATTGAGCTTCCATGAGTGCATGTTCAGTATCAACAACCACCAAGTTAGGAGGATAATTCGAAGTATGAACAATGGGGACAAGTTTTTAGTCGAGTGTTCACCAGTTGTTCGGTTGGGAAATGTAGTCATGAGACCTTCTTCAATCATGCATAATTCTATAGAAGAGATGGTGAAGAGAATTAGTCTTAAGGAAACCTCATTGTTTAGATTAACAAGTATCAAAGAAAAGAGAGTGATCAAGATCGACAAGGCTTTAGATTCCAAAAACTCGATGACAGCACTTATTCACTGTGTTTGGGAGAGTGATCTTCCCTATTTCGAGTTTGTTTCCGATGATCATAGAGGTGAAGCTTTTGTGGCAAGTCCTGTTGAAGTCAAAACCGAGGCAAACAAGTCCTTGGATTACGTTTATATCTTCCAATTGTCGAAAACAAGTGGAAATTTATCGAACAAAAGTGTAAAATTTAGTGATGCTACACATGTTGTTGGGAAGATGACAGTGTCAAGTTCTCTAATTGTGAGCTTGGACAGATCCAAGTTCATGGAAACTGAGTTTGTTTTGTTTGACACGAACAGAGAAGGATCGAAAGAAAAAGATACATCTCCGTTGCAATCCAAAAATCTCACCGAGATACTGCCACCAAGAAGTTCACTGAGGCACAATCCTAAACACAAGTTTGGAGAATCTAATTCTGATCAGTTTGAGTTCCTACCACAAACAACCAACGAATTGGAGTCCCTTACGAATGGCCTTTTACCGAATTTTGAGTCGGCTGCAATAGTTCTCCGAGATTACGGATACAAAAGTTCACAAGTTGAACCTTATGGTGGTTGGGGCCTCAAGTTCCTTGAGCAAGCACCATCAGTACAAAGTCACAAAGAAAGGCACAAGGAGTTGAATGTTCTACTCCCCGCAGGACTACACGGTGGACCGGTTACCAAACACAGCGGTCCGTTGAGCCTCATCGATCGATGGAAGTCCGGTAGACACTGTGACTGTGGAGGTTGGGATGTTGGGTGCCCTTTGACAGTGCTGAAAAATGACTTGGTCTGTTCTAAAGCCGAAATGGAAGAGGACTCGAAGCCATTTGAACTTTTCATAGAGGTACATACAAACATTTTTTTGCTTTGCATGATTGATGTGGATCGTATATATGACTAAATATTCATGTCATTAATTTTCAGAATGGCAAGAAGAGTGTTCCAACTCTCAAACTGTTGAACATGAGCAAAGGGAGTTATGTTGTGAACTTTGTGCCAACTCTATCAGCTCTCCAGGCCTTTGCCATAGCAGTTGCTTTCATCCATTCTCAGACACCAGATTTGTGTCCAAAGCTGTAAACTGAATGAGTACGATTCAACGATATTGCTACTCTTTTTGCACATCACCGACTGATGCAGTGTCGGCGGGCGATAGGTTTGAATCGTTTGGTGCAAGGCAAGTTAACTTGTTGGAATAGTTTGATGGTGTTTAGATCATTTTGGATTGTTTAGATTAGAAACTTTTGATGACTTGAAGCTTGAGTCACAAACTTTTTGTAGAATTACTCAAAATCAGTTCAATCCAACAATCCAATTTCATGCACACAAAAAGAGTTTCATTCTAAGGCAATCAATCTTATTCCATGAAATGTAAGTTAAAACTCAAACCAATTCGATCAAAATAAAATAAAATACTTCATTGAATTATACTCAATTAATCATATTTGATTTGTGTTCCTTTAGGATCCGATTACTTTCTTAGATCCAAGATAAAAAAAAAAAAGAACAAAAAGTAATAGAAAAAAAATGATAGAAATTGAAAACTTTCTATTTCCCCTTTCTTCCTTTCCTCTCCTTTCCTTTAGATCTTCTATCAAAGTAATTGGCCAACTCAGAATCAGTATCTCAATCTTCTTTTTAATTTCTTATAAAATTAATAAATTAAAGGGGAAAAGATCTTCTTTTCTAGAGGAAAAAGGGACAATACCTCAAAGAATATTTCATAGATTAAAATTGCAAAATCATGGCAAATCAATTGAGAAGTGACACATGTTTTCCTCCACATGCAATCATGAATTTTCCAAAAAATACAAGAATAAACAAATAAATAAATTGGAGAACCAAAGGAATCCATTTGATGCACAGTGCAAGTAAAATTTTCATTTCACTTCAAAATTTAGTTTTTTTTTTTAAACCAATAATTATTATCTACGTTAATTCATCACCTTTTCATTGTGAAGGATATTTTAGAAAAAAGGAGTAAATTCTGGGTCGAAATGATTGTTTTTTAGAAAGGAATGGTCCACTGAGAAAGAGCAGAGCAAAGTCGTGTGGAAACGGAATTTTCCAACTAAAAAATAAGAACTGTTCTTGAGAATCTCACCCACTTGGAAGCCAAAATGCAATGCTTCTTTTCCACTTTCTTTAAAAAAAAAGATTTTTTTATGGAAACAAAAATAAATAAAAATTGTAAGTTGGATCTGACTCATAGTTTTGTGGAGTTAGTCGGTTTCTGAGTTCTGACACAGTAGACTATGCTAAATGTTAGTGTTGGTGTTGGGTATCTTTCTTGATGTTTTTGATGTAGACTATTCAATGTGTTTTGTTGGGCAACATACTCATCAAATTAGTTTAGATTCGATGTGATAAGGGGTCCTATGTTGGTTGGATCGAACTAATCTTTCTTGATCGATTGATGTTGATCTTTCGCGAGAGGTGACTAGTTTGCTTGAATCCATATATATATATATATACATAGAAGGAGATCTAAATGCGTCCATTTTAGTCCAAACAACTTAGATAATTTCTCAACCATATAATTACTAAATATTATTCGTTAATCGTTATTTTAAATTTCAAAGAGCTTAAATATCGAGTTTTTATTTAGAAATCATGTCTCAATATTTTGTTAAATGGCTTAGACAACTTGAAAAAGGATGGTATTCTTAGAAACATTATGATTGGTAAATAATTGAAAGTAGGGCGTGATTTGGTTAAAAACTAAGTCGGAGCTAAATTTGGTAAAACTCCGAATATTAGAGGGCTTATTTTGGAATTGGGAGTGAGATCCTTTGTGTGTGTGTGAGACCAATATGGAGATATTTTTATTATCACAAACTAAATTTTAGAAAAATGAGGGTCTTTATGAAAAATATAGTCCCTAATATGAGAAAATTTTCTCATAACCAAATCTAAGAGGTGGTAATTGAAAAAGAATTTCTCTTCCGCCTATTTAATCGCTATATGCAAGAGCCGTGTGAAAGTTGGCGCCGGCGGTCGGATTCGTGTTATATCTTCGACGGCGGTGGCGGCGGCGGTGGCGACGACGACGACGACTCCGTGCGCTCTTGCTTCCTCTTTTCTACCCTCCACCTCAATTCCTGGCCTTTCCGCCTTCGAATCGTCGCTTGTAGGTGTGCACGCCCAGGGGGCAACTCGAGCCGGCGTTTGATTCGGCTTCTTTTGGTGTCGGCTTTTCTTGCGCCTTTGGAGCGATTCGGTCGTGGCCCAGGAATCTTTTCTCATGTTGCTTGCTTTATGGATAAGAATATCGAAAGGTCAGCTCGGGCCCTTGATTTCTTCGTTCCTTGTTCTCCTTTATAGGAATCGATCTCAGTTTGGGAGGTTTTGGGGGGCTCTCTGTGGCTTCTCTACGCTTGATATTTCCACTTTAATCGCGGTTTATCATTTTCGATCACTTTTTGTTTACCCGATTAGATGAAGGAAAAAAAAAAAATCCTATCTTGATGTCTAGGATTGGTACGAAACAACTTAGCAATTTGTGACTTCTTATTTTGCCTTTCCGGGCCTTTCTTAGATTCGCAGTCATAATATATATTTCCCCTTGTGTTATTTGATTGGTGAACACTGCTTTGGAAGATAACTCCCGAAAGGATCTTTCTTCTGAATTGTAGTTGAAGTCTAGCCTAGGTAAGGATAAATTACTGTTTTCCCCCCTTGGATTGGTTTCTGTACATATCAAACGCTCTTTGATTAGTGATCATGCTACTGATATGTCCATGACGATGAAATATAATAGCTTTTCTCTCTCAAGTGCCTTCTGGATTGGTATACTAAAAGACGGATAGGGGTTCAGACAAACCCACTTTTCGTGCAGAATCCTACTGTTAGCGCTCCTATGCTGGTGTAACAAGCCAATCTAATTTTGTGATTGATGCTGCTTGCTGAAAGTGTTCTTCCTTGAGAAAATTTACAGTCTTTGTTCTTACACCATGGCCAGGGACTCTTTTCCTCCATGTCGAAGTTGTTTTAGGCTACAGTGGCAGCTAGATATCTGGTGTTGGTTTTCGTTTTAATTATGTTGGTGTTGTCTTGTCCACGTTTTATGTTGACTTTGGACGAATATTGTTAATCCGATTGATCTTCTTGTAGAAGTCTTTCATTATTGTTAGTGATTCTATATGTTTGTTGGTGATTATTATAAAAATATACCACGGCATCTGAAACTACTCCTAATTATCTATAGTTACAGATTCTTTCATGACACTTTTTGATAAGAGAATTAGTATGGCTGTGTTACCAAGTAACTAATTAAAGTAATACTCGTGCATGTATTTGTCTGGTGCATTGAACTCCCAAATTTTACATGTTTGAAGTTTACATCTTTAACTTTGTCATCAACTAAGGCATCTAATATTTCTCATGATTAGTGAAATTGAGATGATCTCTGTTTCAAATGTGAACTGGTAGAATTTATGGGTTTCTTATTTTTCCTACATTATGTTGCTTAGTTTCAGCATTTATTCATATCTGTCATCAATGAAATAAAATTGGGAAATTCTTACCCTAGCTGTACTTTGGCAAACTGATTAAGATGATCTTTGAACTATGATAGACAACTTCCACAAGTAATTTTCTTTTATGGTCAACATGTCTGTCTGCAGTTTAATTTAACATATATTTGATCAATTTATGAATTATAGTTTTTTTACCTCAGGTCTATGACATACATTTCTTTTTCAGTTTTACTAGAAACTGCATAACTGGTTTTGTGCTTAATTACCCTTTTTCTAGTATTGCTTATTGCCAGCAAGAAAGAGGTTCTTGGTAAACATGGAATAACCGACTGACATTTTGTGAATTTTAATCTGATTCTAAATGTAAGGCGCAGGAAGGTGAGAAAGGGCAGGCAAGCAAGTGTATCACATTTACATTGTGGCATGAATTATCCTCAGCATATTCTTTGGCCTAGCAATGACGAGGCAAACAGGCAGAGCCTGAGGAGTAGAGAGGAATGAAGGGAGAGAGTGGAAGAGGGTGGGAGGGAAAAGGTAGAAGAAGATGAATTGACTAAAAAAGCTAAACTACTTTTTTTTTTATTTAGCAAATGCTAACTGAGTGTTGCAGAATGCTTTGCACTCACCTTCCTCAAGAAATTTGACTGGCTAATTTGAATGATACAGTTAAGTTCATCAGCACAGCAAGAGAATCTTGTACACTTTTAAAATTTAGTCTCTTATTTCATTTATTATTTATGCAATTAACTCTATGTTATAAGAACCCTTTTGCTCCTGGTGTTCTTTGTTGACAGTATGCCCAGATGTATAACAGGAGGTTTGAAATAGGCTTGCCTATTGCATTAACAGCATCAACATCATTAGTCGGAACCACATAAATCCTATTGTCCGCACTCTCAATAAAACTATATTAACATCAACAAGCCGGTAGTTCTAATAGGCTTCAATAGGTTTTTCTATTACATTCTGACATTATCTTTTCTGGTTCTAGTGAGGATTTTGTTTATTATTTTTATGCTACCTGACAGAAGTTTATTCAACTTTTCTGCTGACATAGTCGTGTTGTTACATGTTCAATTGCTGATGTATATCCTTTTTTTGTTTATAATAAGTGCTTGTCACATGGAAGTAAGTTTTTCAGCTGATACTAAATATTTCTTATTGTTTTTGTACAGACAATGCATAGATGGAAAGAAATGGAAACTCGGTTAGCATTGCCAGCAGGGAAGCTAACTGTTGAGCAACACTGTAAGTCTGGAAATTCTGGCGTTATCTCATCATCTCTACCTGAGTTACCAGTCACTCTTGAAGAAAGGTTCCCTGAATTACCAGATTCCCAACAGATTCCGATGGATGAAATGAGGAGTCTCTTAGTTTCTCCTTACAGTCCTTATGTTTCCAACACTGGAAATGCTCAAAACTTGCACTCATCACCTTCAGAATTTTCTTCAGCTCTTCATTATCCTCCAATACCTCCCCATGAGAGACATGGAAATACAAATAGTACTGCTATTAATGCTGGAAACTCATTGTCAACCTGCTTATACAAAGGAGCTTTTCAAGCATCGACTGATAACTTCTCCAAAAATTCAGCTGAAGTGGCCTGGAGTCTAGATTCAGTTCAGGGAATTCTTAACTCAGATGATGACATTGCTGGGAGTAATCCTATCCAAAGTAGCTCGGTTATGATAACTGATGCCCTTAATAAGCAAAAAGAATGGTGGAACAATATTGAGAATGAAGATTGGAAAGAGATTCTTAATGACACAACTATTGTTGAATCTCAATCAAAGGTTCTTACTTTATCTATAAGCTAAAGAATTGCTGATCATATCATCATAGCATGCTAAGAAAATATTGCTCTGTTATTTCATGATATCTAGCATTGATATATTATTGAAAATGATTTATCATCCTTTCATGTAACAACTTTTATTTTCTGGTTAAAAAAATTATAAGACATTTCCCTGCCCAATGTATAAAACATTGGCATTGGTTTAGGTCATCTGAATGGTACTATAGTTCATTTTCATTTGTTGTCATTGTATATATACTTCTTTACATATTGTATTATTACTTAAGAATAATTTCTAATTGAACCGGGTTCAAATGTGACAAATTAATTTTGATCAATGTAAAACAACATATGGAAGGATAATATCGATCCACTCTCCCCTCTTCTTTCTTTGCATCTACGTGAGATTAGAGAGATCATATGACATCAATCAAAAAATAAAAGAGGACTCAATGATCTGATTTTCTTGATAGCAATCATATGGTGGTGTGAAGGTGCAACAAGCAATGGAAGGAGATCTTACGAGGTGCAACGACAGATTGAGTGGACCCCAAGATGATGAGAAGAATAGGAAGAGAAGAATATCTAGTAGATAACTCACCCTTCTTGATCGCAGTCAGAGTTCGTTTCATATGGTACAAGCTGAATCAAAGGCAAATTTGACCTGTATGGGCCATACATGATTGGTATTGTGTAGCAGGATTAAAAAAAGAGTAATGCTTGCTTGTATGGATCTAGTTTCAATTTCGGCCCACCAGATGAACAATAAGTTTCTGAGATCCCAATTGACAGATAATGGTGATCTGAAACTATGATACATATTACACATGGACTTAAGTCACTGACTAACGTAGTTGGATACACATCTCTGATTGTTTCATTTATACACGAATTTCCATAGAAAATTTACACTAAAGTTCTGTTACTTAAGGTAGCAACTGATCTATCTCTAGGTTGTGTACCCGGTCTCACAAACTTCCCCGAATGTATCTGTTCTCCATTCACAAATTTATCAGTCTGTTCCATGTCATTCTGGAGATCTTATAGCTGTCACTAGTCCATTGTCCACTACTACAGCTGCGGCCAAGCCACGTATGAGGTGGACTCCAGAGCTACATGAATGCTTCGTAAATGCTGTCGATCAGCTTGGTGGTGGCGAAAGTATGCTCCATCCATTATCCTAGTTCTTTTTTTTTATTGTTTTAATTTTTATTTCAATTTTTATCTTCATCATTTTATGCTGTACATTCAGAAGCTACTCCTAAAGGAGTACTGAAACTCATGAAAGTGGAAGGTTTGACAATATACCATGTGAAGAGTCATTTACAGGTTCACGTTTTTGTCCTATTTTGAATAATTATCTACTGCATGGTATTTTTTTTCTTCTTCCTTGATTGATAGTTTTCCTCCCTTTCTATTTTATTTCAGAAATACAGAACAGCCCGCTATAGGCCAGATTCATCAGAAGGTTGGTCAAATCTGTTTGTTTTCTTCGTCCTTTTGACCATTTCTTCTGATAACATTTATTCATTTTCCTGGATGGACAATTTAACAGTTACGAGATGTAACAAAGTTTGGTTTAATTAGAATATGTTTTCCTTGATGCAACAGGGATGTCTGAAAAGAAAGCAACTCAGAGTGAGGAAATCCCTCCTCTAGATCTGAAGAAGTAAGTTAACTTTTGCCTCAAATGATATGCTGCCTTCTATTCAGCATTTTAGGTAACTCATTCTGTGTGTTTGTTGTTTTTATTTTGTTTGTATTTTTTATTTGTGAAACAGCTCATTCTGTGTTGAGTACTGTCTAAAGAGAAAATGAGTGTTAATTTAAAAGATGTAAATAATGATTCATTTTATCGAGAATTCACCACTTTTGGCGGCGTTTATTTTCTAAAGGATCTAGAGATATGGTTGCTGAATGTAAATGCATATAAGTTATCTTGCTTTCAACCACACTGATATTTATAAATAGAGAAAACGTTACTGATTTCCAACCAATAATATCCAAGTAATGGGTTCTCGTTCAATGCCATATTTTGTTTATACATGTCGTCCATTATGCTTATGTTAAATTATTTAACATTCATTTTGGTTTTTTGCACATTTTATTAGCAATATTAAATGAAACTTCCTTTCTTACCACTTTATTTGTAATCTTAATAACAAATCAAAGAATAAATAGCTACATCTTATCCCTGATTTTCTAGTCATTAAGGCAACAAGCAGTCTTGTTGAAATGATTCACCTTGTGACACATCTTATTTCAGGGGTATTGATCTAACTGAGGCATTGCGGCTCCAGATGGAAGTTCAGAAACGCCTTCATGAACAACTTGAGGTATCTTTTATAGTTGAGTTATGAGCATGCTCTTGCATTGTTCTATTTCTTTTTCGTATCTTTGACATGAGCCAGGCAATAAATTTATGGAATTTTATTTGGTATTTTTCTAAACAAATTTTCGTCACACAGTATGTGATTTCTATGTACACGAGACAAATGAATCTGGTGATCAACAATGACCTTAGGAATATGGCCAAGGATGGAATTGGTGATCCCCCTAGGCTTTGGACAGGTTCTTTTCACAAAATGTTGTAATTTGAAATTGAGATTTGCAGTCGATCATTGATTCCCACCAAATTTGAAATTTGAATTGGCTGTTGCATGAATGTTGATTTTACATCTCACTTCAAAAAACAAGCATCAGCTACTGCTATTCTTGTGTAGTCCTTTTTGTCGATAATTTCTTGCAGACTTCAGTGAGGCACTTCAGTAGTTTAATGTTTCACTAGTTCTGTACCGCCATCATCATCCTCGAGCGTTAATCTGTATTTGTCCCAATTATTATTGCTCAACTCACAGCGGTATCGTCGGTAATATTTTTTGTTAGTTCTGTACCAGCAACAGCTAATTCTCTCTCATTATTTTCAACAGATTCAGAGAAATCTACAACTCAGAATTGAGGAGCAAGGGAAGTACCTGCAGGTGATGTTTGAACAGCAATGCAAGTCAACCATGAACAAATTCAACCCTCCTTCCACTGCAGAAGAGCCATCAAGCGCATCTTCTGATCCGATTGACATAGCTGCGAAGATTGATACCTCCATCTATTCAAAGGGAGCAGAAAGTTCCAAGCAAACAGCTATCAAAAGGAAGATGCCAGAGCTTGATCCTTCAAATCCAAGTAATACAGATGCTATCATCGGTGCAGATGCTATCATCGGTTCCGCTTCTTCATCCGCCAAGTGTGCAAGGGCCGAGGATGAAGAGGCATGAATTCCGTTTTCTCATGAGGCCGAAAAACTCTTGAGCAAAGTTATTTATTATGAAGTGCCACTAACAAGCTGACATTGAAGAATTTCTTGATGATTATGGGCAGTTTTTGAGTGACAGGGTGTAGATTTTTCAGTCTCACCTTGAGATGGTGGAAAGTTTTTGGGAAAACCATTTCAAGAAGTTGTATAAGTATTCAATGTCGCATTGTGCAGGATGAAGACTAGTCTTTTTGTTCAAGACAATGATGCCATAAAAAATGTTGACTGGAGATATTTTTTCCTTCAATAAAAGTGTTAATGCAGAAATTTTTATATTTGTTGGTGTATTTTGTTTTATAAAAACTCAAAATGATATATTTCAGTTTTAATTTTATATTGTCCTCCTCACGATGAGGCCGGGCCATGTAGTGTAACAAGTGAGGCAAGTACCTCAGCCAAAAAATTTTTTAGCACCAAAATCTTAAAAGTGAGGCAAGTACCTCAGCCAAAAAATTTTTGAGCACCAAAATCTTAAAAGTAGGTGAAGGGGTAGATGCTCACATTGAGGTAACAAATGTGGTGCAGAAATTTTAGTCTCGACGAGGTGAGGAAAGCATTGTTGTGTGAGAAGATCTCCACGAAGCCAGTTGCCCATTGCATCACTTAGTGTAGTCGGTCGGTGAGGTTGATCGGCACTATTCCTCATAAAGTGTCGCGCTTCATGCTGCAGTAATCGACCACCAGCCACAATTATGCATCTTATAGTCCGCCACCACGTCCTATGTCATGGATCTGTAGATCCACCCAATCCTCGACCCCGCACACTCTGATTCTTCCTCGTACCTTCATACAAGTTGTTCTATTGCAATGTTTAGTAGAAAATGGAAAATGAAATTGCATCAATAAGTGTACCAAC
>JBBPFP010840027.1:0-15704 GCA_037974795.1 Kaempferia galanga | reverse complement strand
AGTGCGCTTTTTGGCAAAAAGCCAAAAAAAAAAAAAAAAAAAATGGAGGTCTAGACCGGTGCATATCTGATCCTCCTCTTCCTAAGCCTGATCGCTATATACTGGGCACCTAATCGGGGCGTAAGAAAACCCTAAGTCGGCGGTTAACTCGCACTCCTCGATCTGCCTTCCCCATCGCGAAAGAGCTTTTCGATTTAAGATGAAGGTAATTCAACCTTGTATTCCGGTACCAGCAAATCGATTGCTCGCCTGTTTTTGTCCTTCTGTCGTTTTGACATTGTTCGTAGGTGCAATTTGTCGAAATCATCATCATCTTCTATATGTAGGATGTTTTTATAATTTGTTTTCGACCTTCTGTTTGCTTGTAATTGCTGCAGTTCAATATCGCGAATCCAACTACTGGGTGCCAGAAGAAGCTCGAGATCGATGACGATCAGAAACTGTAAGTTCTTTTCTGAATTTTACGAACGATTGATTCTAGATTCTCAATGCTGTTCTCTGAGTTAAATTGTTTAAGATTTTATTTGATGAGGATATAGTTGCTTGAGATATTTATTCAATGGAGTGAGTATTGGGCTTGCTGGTCGATACTGGATCGTTTGAATGTTCTATTCCTTGGTGAAGAAACTTCTCTTCTTTTTTTTTTCTGTATTTATGCAATATCACATATTAGCCCCCCGTTTATATTCTCAATCACTTTCTCTTCATCTTTGTTTATTGTCATTACGTGTCTCAGCCTCTATCCCTTGCTTATTTGGAAGCTTATAATATTTTGAACATGTTCGATTGATTTCAAACATTTTCTTCACGCTGGGAAAAGAACAGTGGACTTATTGTCTGGAGGGTACAGTTGTCAATTTGTTTAATTTAGGGAATTTAGCTATTGGATCATTCACCGATTTTTTTTTTTTTTTTTTTTTTCCTTGGCAATTATTGCATGCATTTCCAATTACAAACTCCTTAAGGATCACTGGGAGCTCTGCATTCAAAGTTATAGATTAAAGTAATAACAGATAATAATACTATATCGCATAATTTATAGTTTATTATTCTTCACAAGAAACGAAATTAAACGGTTTATAGCAATGGCAAACACAAGATCATAAGTTTTATGATTGTATGTGAGATTCCTAAGTTAAAAAAGGAACTCTTCAAATCAGTTATTGTTGTCGGTAATAAACTTTCTCAGTTGCTTTTATTTAGATCTTCTAAGAATGAGATGGCAAGTGTTTTACATTGATATGGTTGGTTATTAAATATTGAAAACTCGTTCTGAACTGCTTGTTTTACATTGATATTTTATATTTAATATTCTTGTGATTTGTTGTTCCTCATAACAAGGGATGGATATTTCCATTTTTTATGGAGATGAGAGCACATGTATTCTTTATAATCGTCTATAGCTTTGCTTGACTCATGGCTAATAAGAACCACTTGTTCATTGCAGCCGTGCATTTTTTGATAAGAGAATATCTCAGGAAGTTAATGGAGATGCTCTTGGTGAGGTATGACACTAAGATAGGACATGAATGATAAACATTTTTGTATTTGATAGTGTTAAACTTTACTGAATCCACGACATGCATACACAATAGGAGTTTAAGGGCTATGTTTTTAAAATCATGGGAGGGTGTGACAAACAAGGGTTCCCTATGAAGCAGGGAGTCTTGACAACAGGTCGTGTCCGTTTGCTTTTGCACAGAGGTAAGAGCACCTATACTTTGGCCTGTACTTTATACATGTATCCTTTTTATTAATCAATTAGATGGCGCTATATATCCATCACTATTTTAAGACCTGCTCTTTAAGATTAGTATCAGAGTTGGTGGTTGGATTTTTTTTCCTGAATATCATACATTGTCCTTGAAGTTGGTGTGCTAATAATGTGGATTTACTATTCTTTTTTCCACGAGGCTATGAACGTTATGAATCTTCTGTTACAGGGACACCTTGCTTCCGGGGCTATGGTAGGCGTAATGGAGAGCGCAGGAGGAAGTCTGTTCGTGGGTGCATCGTTAGCCCTGATCTCTCAGTTTTGAATTTGGTCATTGTTAAAAAAGGAGAAAATGATCTTCCTGGGTTGACTGACATTGAGAAGCCTCGAATGAGAGGACCAAAGAGGGCCTCCAAGATTAGAAAACTTTTCAATCTTTCAAAGGATGATGATGTCCGGAAGTACGTCAACACTTACCGTCGCACCGTTACAACCAAATCTGGTAAGTCATAAGCATTCACTAAACTTTTTGTCTTAAAAAAGTCCCACCAACTAGCTGCTTCAGTGTCTCTTCCGCTAGATATATGACTTAGATACATTGCATGTTTGAGGAGGATAGTATATATAGAACTGGAGGACAAATCTACCACTTTTTATGTCAATTTCTTTAAGCTTGCTGGTTTTTTAGTCTGTTGAATCATTCTGCTTTCATAAGCAAGCCTTGAAGGATGTTACTTTGATGCTCATACAGCACAACTTGGTTATGCTTGAATATTGATCTATCATTTTGTAGGCAAGAAGCGCAGCAATGCTCCCAAGATTCAGAGGCTGGTCACTCCCCTAACACTGCAAAGAAAGCGATCCAGGATCGCAGAGAAGAAGAAGAGAATTGCCAAGGCCAAATCTGAAGCTGCTGAGTACCAAAAACTCCTTGCTTCCAGGCTCAAGGAGCAGCGCGAACGGAGAAGCGAGAGCTTGGCCAAGAGGAGATCCAAGCTGTCTGCTGCTTCCAAGCCATCCGTTGCTGCCTAAACATTTGCTTGCTGTAGCAGAGTTCTTGGTTTAAGCCTGTTTTGCTCTGAGATACTTTTTGGTTTTGCTTTCTCTTAGCTGATCCTTTTAATGGCCGAATTGGAATCGGCTGCATAATTTGTGCTTGTTCTTCAAATATAAAACACTTTCTCAATTCAAGTTTTATTGTTCCTTCAATTTGATAAATTAAATAAAATATAAAAACAAACTGCTAACGTGTAAGAATAATCTCTCGTCTCCCTTCCCTTCGATGTCGGGTTTTCCGATGAAGTAAACACAGCCTTTGATGTGATGATGAAGCAGGTTAATGTAGAACCCTTCCGTATCTCGTCGCAGCAAATGGACACGGACGAGGGCAACAGCACTGAGCGGGAGGCGGCATTGCGGTGGCTGGAGATCGCGGAGAGGCTCCTCGGCGATCGGGACCTCGTAGGGAGCAAGCGCATCGCGGAGCGCGCCATGGAGGCGGATCCCCTACTCGACGGCGTAGACCAGGTCCTCGCCGTCGCCGAAGTTCTCATCGCCGGGGAGCAACGCATCAACAACCAAATCGACTGGTATGCCGTCCTCCAACTCCCGCTAACCTCGGCCGCCGAAGGAGTCTTTCCCGACGCCGCGGAAGTCAAGTTCAGGTACCGTCGCATCGCGCTTCTCCTTCACTCCGGCCGCAACCGGATCCCTGGCGCCCGCGACGCGTTCAGTCTCGTGCAAAGGGCCTTTTCCATCCTCTCCGACCCCGCAAAGAAGTCCCTTTTCGACTCCGAGATCCGCATTGCCGCCTCCGCCTCGAAACCCTCACCGTCCGCTTTTGCTTCCGCCGGAGAACCATTCTGGACCATGTGCCCCTGCTGCTGCCGAATACACATGTACCCCCGTGAGTACCTCGACCTCTCCCTCCGCTGCCACATCTGCCACCGGGCCTTCTCCGCCTCGGAGATATCCCCACCATCGATCGTCTCCGGCACCGACATGTACTACTGTTCTTGGGGCTTCTTCCCGCTTGGGTATCCCGGAGGGCCGAGATTCTTGGACGCCGGCATCAATGCTCCCAATCTCGACCGTGATTGGAAACACTTCTACCCTACTTCTCCCTACTGGGGTAACAACACAAACTCACAGCCACGGGAAAGTAACCCCCAATTTCAGTCTACCATGAAGAAGCACCACGACGCCGAAATCCGGTGCCCGACGACACCCTCGACGAAGACGAAGACATTGGCACAGAAGAGGAGCGAGGGGGGTCTAAAGAAGACGAGTGGCGTCGACAGTGTCAAAACCACAGGCAGGGATTGGGTAACCATCTCTGATTAAGCAGCTGAAAGGCCATCCAGCTATCATATTTTGGGCAATAGTGTGGGTAAGTGTTGGAGGTTGTATATCACCAACTAGAATGTTTAGTGCTTTAGCCCTTTTGCCTTGTTCATGACTTTGAACCTCCTCCACGCCACTGCATCAGAAAGTAGGCTTGTGCATAACTATGGTTTGTTCCTTCAGTTCTATGGAGCCTTGGGCTTAGAATTCTTTCCCACCCCTTCTACCCTACTAAACATAAACTACAAGACTGTTTGTTGGTGTGATGTGATCATCCACCAATCCTCCCTTTCCTAATTACTTAAAACATGGTACTGTGGTTGAGTGGCGTCTTGTGACGAACTTCAGAACAGAATCTTCCAAATCCCTCCCAACCACTGCCAATTCACCCAAAATTACAATTTCATGTGATCTGAACTTGGAAATATTATAACATTAAACTTCATAACATCCGACCTTGCAGTGGGCAATGCCATGGCAAATTTACAAAGAACCACGAGCCCTTCTCCAGCTCTGATATTTGCAGTCACACAGCTATTGAATGCTCTGTCTGGTCTCCCTTTGTATTGCAAAGCTGTGAGCGATGATAAGTAATGACCGATGGCTCTTCCTATGGTCACCGCCTTTGAGCATACTCTTCCTCATGGACAAATAAATAATCAATATATAATATCTAGTACAGTTAGATCTATTTAGTAGTTTCTATAACTATTTTAAAATAATTTTAATTAATTTAAAATAATTTTAATAAAATTTTTATAATGTCTACAAGTTAGTATTGAAAATCAAGAACAGCTGCCTAATAACTTTTGCAAATTGTATTATAATTACTGATAATTGCTACACTGGCATTGATATAAGCTTGATGGTGCATCATTTTGATTTTTTTTTTTAAAAAGCAGGTACATTTGTTAGAAATAAAGGTGAATAATTTAATAGATGAATTAAGAGATAATAAAACACTTAAAAAGTAGAGTTTGAAACCTTGAATTCTTTTAAAAATAAAAATTTTAAGAATTGATAATGCATACAAATTTATTAGATAGTAGGTAATCTACCTTTAAAATTAATATGGCGATTTTCACACACTTAAATTATATATATACATAAAAAAAAAAGGTGGATTTCTTACGGAAGACTCCGTTTTAGCAGTTCGATCGCTGTGAATTTTCATCCGATCTAACGGCTTATGTTTCACTAGCGGTTACGGGACATCAATTTTCTTTCCCATTATACCCTTAGAGGAACAATTTTACTGTTATCCGTAAGCCCCCTCGCACCTTTACTCCTGACCTGCTGGAGAGAGAGAGAGAGAGAGAGTGAGAGGGAGGGACGATGGTAATGGCGATCTAGGGTTGCGAAATCGATGTGCTGCCTGTCTTCCCCAGGATCTGCGACGTTAGGTTGAGGCAAAAGATGGGCGTCTGCTACGGGAAGCCTGCGTTGCCGGCGGCGGACGCGCCTACCTCCTCTCCGCTTGCAGAAGAGAAAGAGGAGGTCGCCACGAAGGAGAATGGCGCCGCACCGGAAGCTGGAGAGAAGGTTGCGGAGGAGAGAGCAGCTAAGCCCTGGGCTTCGCCTTTCTTTCCCTTCTATAGTCCCAGCCCGGCGCACAGTCTCTTTTCAAAGAAATCCCCCTCCGTCGCCTCTGAAGGTGGCGGGTCAGCGACGGCTACACCGAGGAGGCTTTTCAAGCGGCCTTTCCCGCCTCCATCGCCGGCGAAGCACATTCGGGCTCTGCTTGCCCGGCGACACGGGTCGGTGAAACCAAACGAGGCGGCCATCCCGGAGGACGAGGGGGAGGAGGGGCGCGCTGTTGCCGGGCTTGATAAGAGCTTCGGGTTCTCGAAGGGACTTGCAAGCAAATACGAGATCGGGGAGGAGGTTGGGCGTGGCCATTTCGGGTACACTTGCACTGCCAAATCTAAGAAGGGCGAAAACAAAGAGCAGCAGGTGGCGGTCAAGGTGATCCCGAAGGCTAAGGTATAGCAAAATCTCTCATTTCTGCAATATCTGCACTACTTTGCTTTTTAAACTCTTTCTGGGTAGTTGTTTTGTTTAATGAGTCCTACCATCGTTCTTTCCCTCCTACATAAATGTATTATGTCCTGAAGAAACAGTGTTGTTCTCTTATTTCATAATGCTGGATCAGCAGTTTCGTTGTTTCACAGATTTCTAGATTCTATTTTTTTCAGTCTAGAAATACTCAATCTTGTATCTTTAGCACATTAACATTGAATATAGTTGATTTTAAAATTTCAAAATTTTGAAGAATAGGCTTCTAGGAGCTAAAGACTTCAAACTTCCTTATTTAGGCTTTTACTAGGGTTGATAACATTAACCTGACAGTTAAATACTTGCAATGGGATGGTGCGGAGCTTGGTTGCATGAGGTTGGGATTGTTCTTATTATTGAACTAAGAAAATTATTGGATTTCCTGATCCTCTACTTGATCAAGATCCAGGAAGGTTAAGTTTTAGTATGATGCTACACTAGAGGTTTGCTGCAGAAAGTAGTTGGTATAGGTGATTGAAGCCAAATGTACCATGCTTTTTGCATACATAGATTGGATGACTGTGTTTCATGTCAACACTTAAATGTTGATTGTAAATCATCATGGTGACTGGATCACCATTAACTAGGGTATTTGAACTACTCTACAACTTGATGGTGATAAACTTGTGCCTTCCTTTTAAATTATTGACACAAATACAATCAATCATCACAATCATTCCTAAAATAACATATGCAAATACAGTCAACTTGATGGTGACTCTATCTCTGTTTACCCTAAACCACTAACACTATTCTATCATATGCAACTCATCACCTTAAAAGTGATTGAATCACCCCATTTCCATGGTAATTTGATATCATACGAACATCAACCTTAAATGCGGTATCTGAAACTCATTACCAAATCAGCGTGATTTTGCTTGAATTAATGAGATCAAATATCACCTTGGGAAAATAAACCTATTTTTATAAGTTAGCTGGCCCTTCAACTCCCTTTATGTGTATTACACACTAGTAAGGTTGGGTTTTTAATTGGACAATGTATGGGCAAATTAGCACCTACCAAGAAATTCATTGTATCTTTTCTCTGGTCCTTCAACTCCCTTGACGTGTATTCCACACTAGTATGGTTGGGTTCTTAATAGGACATTGCATTGGCAAATTGACAACTTCTGCTATACATTTACTGATGCCGCACACTAGGGGACCTTATCACATTGTTAAATGCACCTTTCTAATATACTGGACAATTGGCCGTTTTTAGTTTGCTTGCTTTCTTAAGCAATGTCCAATTTACCTTGTTATAATTAAATAGTGAATACTGTAATGTGGAGTCCAGGATGATTTCTAGTAACAAGATGAATCACCAGTGCCTTTTATCCTAGTTTGGATACTGTAAAAAAAGGGTCTTGATATTTGATGAAAGGAAGATGTACCATTACTTCATTTGTTTAATTCTGAAACACAGGACTATTATATCTGTTCTTTTTTACTACAACCTTCTCTTTCGTGCATTCTTGCTTATAAATCTGATTCTGGCGGATTGTTCGCCCGTTTCCACACAAATAGTTTTATTTGTCACAATTGATCCTTCATGGAGAATCATTCTCTTGCCCTCACTAACTTGACAGATGACTACTGCCATAGCTATTGAAGATGTCCGAAGGGAGGTGAAGATTTTGAGAGCCTTGGCAGGACATAACAATCTTGTTCATTTTTATGATGCCTATGAGGACAATGAGAATGTTTACATAATAATGGAGTAAGCTTCTGCTATGTTGATCTTTCAACTTAGGGTTGTTATTATTATGTTATTGTTTATTCTACTGGTATGTATTTATTCCAAGATTTTTGTTATTAAATGTGCTATAGATTATAATTGAACTGGTGAGTTTGTGGCTTAATCTTGAAATTTCTAATATTCATGCTCCTTCAATATATTAATTCTTGAATATATGATCTCTCTCTCTCTCTCTCTCTGCATGTTCATGTCAGAAGTTCCTCAAATGCTTTTGTTTCTTTGTTTTGTAGCAGAAAAGAAATGAACTCGTTAGCACATCCCTTCATTAACCTAAATTTACTACAAGTTCATAATGAATTCATCTTGGCCTCTTTAAATTGCCTTGTTTTATGAAATCCTTAAAGAATGGATTGGTTTATCACAAGCCTCATAAATTGCCAATCATCCTGTAATTATTTTCTTTTTTGGTTGAAATTTATTTTCAGTTAATATTGTGTTTTCAGGAATGGCAACAAGAATATTTAATGGACGAAGATAATTACACATGGAATATCTAGCAGCAAGCATAAATTCTAATCCATTCCATCTACAAGTTTTGATTAGTGCTACATACTTGTTTATACCAAAGTCATATTTCTGTTATTGGCTTAAAATGTAGGCTTACTTTTCCCCCAGTATTTTCAACCCTAACCAATTCAATTTGCTTAGCACATTAAATGTATGAGTGATTTGACGCTTCATTTAAAGAATATAAGGAATTTTCTGATCATGCATCAAAAGATATTTACACAAGAAATAGTCTTACAGATGATCTCCTTGGAATCCCTGAAACACCTTGGAAGCACCTCAGTTTTTCAAACCTTTGCTAAATCGAATGCACCACATTTTAGCAATTTTTATGTGTGACTCAGATACATATATAGTGTAGCCAGAATTTTGAAACATCCATGCTTCGTTGAGTGACTTTTGGTTCCTATTCTTCATGAACTTGGTTAATATCAAATTTTACTTTGTCAAATAAGATTAGCAATACTTTTGATGCAGAAAAATACAAATTTTTTTCTCTACTTTAAAGAATAAATGGTTTTAACAAATGATCTAAATTTCAACTTATGAAAATTTGTTTTTTTTTAATTTACTATTTCTAGCAAACGTTGTCCGTATTACACAATCTTAGGATTTGAAGTTACTGTACTACCTATAAAAGCGGCCCACTCTTGTTATTTCATTCAGTCAAAGCATCAACAAAGCTTTGTTTTAACAATTTTCTCTTGTTCTTATGAGATCATTGTCTGAGACATGTAGACATGTGAGAATGCCAATTGAGGTACTTGGCCTGTCTATGTTTCATGAACCTTGAAGTTACAACTAGTTTATTGGTTAATATTGTACTTCATCTGTGTCTGCTATTGTGATTTCATGCTCCTTTGCTGTCTTCAGTGTTATGTTTGTCATCGTGAAGAGATTTTTAAGGACTTGATGTATAAACGATGATTCTTTCACATAAATCTATCACTTTAAGTATCTCCTCTGTAACACATGGCCCTATGTATGATTGAAATGGAGGATTGCAGGACTAAAAATATATACAATATAGCTTTCTTTTGCTCTTATGCTCCAATTCCTTGCTTTGTAGTTATTATTGTCTGCTTATCTGCCAACTTTAAAAGACATCTTCAGATGTAAATGTGGTCAGTAAGCATTTTGCTGATCAAGGATCTTCTGCTAAATGCTGAACTGTTTTAATCTTCCAGGTTATGTGAAGGAGGGGAACTTCTAGATAGGATCCTTTCAAGGTACTTATGACATTGCATATGTTCTTGTTTCTTGCTTCAAGGTCCTGTCTTCGTTTGCTTATATATGCTTGGTTCCTTGAGCAGGGGTGGGAAATATTCTGAAGATGATGCAAAAGCGGTTATGGTGCAGATACTAAGTGTAGTCGCATTTTGTCATCTTCAAGGCGTGGTACACCGTGACCTTAAGCCAGAGGTAGTTTACACTTTATCAGAGAAATAATCTACTATGGGTGTATTTTTTAGCTATTGTTTTTATTATTGTTACTTGTAGATGTAGAACACTATAACTTAATCATCTTGTACGTTATGGAATAGATATTTTCTGGTTACTAATTACTTAGCATAGTATTTTCTTGTAACCATGTTTCCATTTTCCTCAACTTTTTTCTTTTCCTGTATAATATGAAGCTTCTGTATGTCATAATCAATGAATTTCTGTGGTGCTTCTGAGAGTTGTGGAGTTTTAACCTATCCTAGAAACTCTACTTCTTAGTTTTGTTGATTTTCACACCATGTATGATGTTCTCTGCTGCTAGATGATGAGTTACTGTATTCTCTCTTGTCAACAAGTTAATTTAGATTTAGGGTCTGTTTCTTACATGATTAAATAGTTTGTCAACCATTAAAAGATTTACTTATCTGGTAAGTTACATGTCAATTAGTTGAATTTTTTGTAATTTATTAATTTTTCTTGTAAGGTTGTATCTTTTGTTAATCCAATTTGAATTTTATTCTTTCATATCAGCATCATTTTTTTTTTATGATGTCCATCTATTTAGTCGGTAGCAACGTTCTATCTATAAGTAATCAGCCAGAACTTCCCTGATAAGCTGATTTGTGGGGTAGGAATAGCCTTTCCCTCCTAATTTTTGGCTATGTTCTATTAACTTGTTCTCTCGAGTGTGTGTTGACATCATTGTCGTTGGCAGGGTTACTATATGAACAAATTACAGTTGTTTCTTCTCCTTTCATTCTGTCTAGATCTCTTGTTACTGCTGTTTCATCCCTCTAAACTGTTCTGAATTATTCGTTTGTCTTTTAAAGTGGCCCCAGCTAGTTAGGGCATGTATGATTGATTGCGGATCTTTTAATAGATTGTTTTCTTATTCTTTCTTCAGAATTTCCTTTTTACTTCCAAGGATGAGAACTCCCAACTGAAGGCCATAGATTTTGGCTTATCAGATTTTGTAAAGCCAGGTTAGTTGGTTCTGTTAGTGAAACTTCCAATTGTTATGTACCTATCAGTTTTACATTTTTTTCTCTATTGTCCATCTCAATTCTACATCTGAACTGTTTCTGAACCTTGTTGTTTTGTACTTTACAGAAGAGAGGCTGAATGACATTGTAGGTAGTGCATATTATGTTGCACCTGAAGTTCTGCATAGATCATACAGTACAGAAGCTGATGTGTGGAGTATTGGTGTAATTGCATATATACTCCTCTGTGGCAGTCGCCCATTTTGGGCTAGAACAGAATCTGGTATCTTTAGGGCAGTCCTAAAAGCTGATCCAAGTTTCACTGAGCAACCTTGGCCCTCTCTGTCTCCTGAAGCCAAAGATTTTGTTAAGCGTTTGTTGAGTAAGGATCCACGAAGAAGAATGACTGCAGCACAAGCTTTATGTGGGTGCCTTTCTAGTCATCTGGTTTTGCCAATCCATTCACAGAGCTAGATATTTTTTTAAGTTTGGGGTAGTGAGTAATATAGTATTAATAATATTTACAAAGTGTTAAAAGCCTTGTGTTTATACAAACATGATTGATTAGGACTTGTCTGAATCTCTTTTGATTGATTGAAATAATCAGATCAATCCGGTTCAAATGACTGACTTGGCTGGGTTAATCTAATAAGATTGTTTTAGTTGATTGGATCAACCTCGTTCTGTTGATTTCATCATTCTAATAATTGTTCTGTTGTACAGATGCTAGGATAATTTGTCCCAGTTTACAAAGAAATTTCTAAATAAATTACTAAATCAGAAAATGTATTTTAAGTTCTAATTGATAATTGAATTTAGAAGTCTGCAATATAATTTATATGGTATAATTTATTCATCTGCAGCACCTAAGGCATATATATCTATTCAAGAATCAACATTTGCATTATATAACTGTTGGCTGAAATAACTGATAGTGTTTCTCACAACAGAGAATCAGAAACAAAAAAGGGGTTAAGATGAAAAGAATGAACAATCTGTAGTGAAACTCAAAGAATAGTCCATTCTTATGTGGTGCCAACCACTTTTTGTAAAATTACTTGAAGTCAGAAATGTTAACTTCTCTAAACTAGATTTGAAATATTTCTTTGTTTAATTATTCTATATTTTGTAGTGCTGTATTTTGTGTTTTTATGGTGTCAATTGACCCTACAATTGTAAATGTGAGTCTGTTGTCCTTATTTAGCTATTATGTTGTATCTCCAAATAATTCAGTACTTCCTTCTTGCAGGCCATCCATGGATTAGAAATTACAATGATGTCAAAGTTCCACTAGATATTCTTATATTCCAGCTGATGAAAGCTTATCTCCGTTCGTCTTCTCTGCGTAAGGCTGCTTTAAAGGTAGGTTTCAAATGTTACTGCCCTGGCAAGCATCTGGATTTCGTTTGCCTATTTTGCTTGAATGGCTCAATTTGAAGTGACTTCACTTGCCTTGTTTCATTCAAGAAAAAAAATGTATTGCTTGATGTTTTTATCTTGATTTTATCTGATGGCCTCCTTGTAGTCAGCTAGCATACAACTTTAGGCTGTAATTAGAGAAGCTTTATTGGTAGCTTTTAGTTTGATTGATGGAAATAATGATGTACCCTTTTGAATGTTTCAGGCTCTGTCAAAGACACTGACCGTGGATGAACTATTTTATCTAAGGGGACAATTTTCCCTATTGGAGCCTAACAAAAATGGGTGCATAACTCTTGAAAATATCAAGATGGTTAGTTATGAAATGTACTTTGATGAAAAAAAATGCTCCCATACTACTCACATCTCTAGAGAAGTAAATAAGGACATGAGAAGATTAGGTTGGAGCTTCTAGTTTTTTAAAGTTTATTTCTATTTTAATCAGGTATTAACCAAAAATGCAACTGATGCAATGAAGGAATCACGTGTTCAAGATTTCGTCCTTGCAGTATGTTCATATCCTTTTGTTGTTTTCAGGTTTTGAATTTTCATTTTGAATATTTCATTAATTTATATTGGTATACCAGCTCAGTGCTCTACAATACAGAAGAATGGATTTTGATGAGTTCTCTGCAGCTGCATTAAGTGTACATCAGCTTGAAGGTTTGGATAGATGGGAGCAGCATGCTCGTTGTGCTTATGAACTTTTTGAGAAAGATGGCAATCGTGCTATTATGATTGAGGAACTTGCTTCGGTATGTAGTGATGTGCTCTTTGTATGTGTTAGTGTAGAGTTACAAATGATGGATTCTTAGTACAGTTTTGACTGAATTAATGTTGAAAACTATCAAGTTCAAAGCTGCTTAAGTATTGTGCTGGTAGAATTTGTTCCGCAATCCTCTTTTGTCCTGCCAGTTCACCGATGCTACATGATCACGCATTCCGCAGGCTGATAAGATCAGCAAGCCTACTGAACAATCCACTGTGTGCTGGCTGCTCAGCGGCCCAGATTGGTTCGGCTAGGGTCCAAACCACCTATGTACTTAGTTTTAGAGTATTTTTAGTGATTTGAGACTGGATTTTAGCTGGACTGATGGAATTATAACAGTTGCAGATTTTCTCATCAGTAAAGTGTCCTAGAGCACAGGAGATGCCTTTATACATTTAAAGGTTGCGTGATGCCATACTGCTTGTAAAGTAGAGGATTTTCCTTTGGTGGACAGTATTTGGTGCCTGGGTAGCGCTGTTATGGGGTCGTGCTGTGATGTTTTTTTTTTAAAAAAACCTTTTTCACGGTTAGTGCTGCAATAGGTGGAAGGTAGATGGGAAAGATATTCTGCAAGCTGTGAAAATTGATCTATCTGATCTGCAGTTGTTGAATATCATAGGCACTTCTAACAATATCATACTTTTTGCTAGCCAGCAGGAATCGTCCCTTAATAATTAGTTAGATAGAGTTGTCGGTTCCATACTCTTGGAGGGGTTTTGTATTTGTCCTGGGATGTTTATTTGCACTTGGATCCATGTAGTTGTGCACTTAATCCTTTTTTAGAGGTAAAATGTTGCATGGTTGAAAAGAGATTAATTGGTCACGCATTAACAATTTATATCTGTGTTTATATCATAAATACTGCAGTGTAGTAATTATTTATGTTTTTAAAGGTTTTACTTCCACTGATGTTAATCTTTGCAGGATGCATGCTAATTGAAGCATCTCTCGTTTTATTTACAGGAACTTGGTCTCAGCCCCTCTGTACCTGTTCATGCTGTTCTACATGATTGGGTAAGGCACACAGATGGCAAACTAAGCTTTCTAGGATTTGTTAAGCTCTTGCATGGTGTCTCTAGTCGATCAGCCCAATCCCTTGCGAAGGCTCGATAGATGTATGTATTCCTCTTAGTTTCTCCTTTTGATTAATTGGCCTGCTATTAGCTGGGATTGTATGTATGGCTAGCTATTGTTCCAGAGCAAGCTGCTTTGGACTTAGAGATGGCGCATCCAAATTATGATCATTGAAGTGTTCTGTGGTTCAATGTTCAGATCGCAGATGAATACACATCTTAAAGTCTTGCTTGTTGATGTCGTCCAATTCCATAGTTGTGAAGTGATCAGAAAGTCTTGCTTGTTGATGTCGTCGGATTCCATAGCTGTGAAGCGATCGAACCAGTTCATTTCCAATGTCCGTTTGTTTCGTTTTCCACAGTTGGGTGGTAATTTTGCCTCCTTGCTGATGTAATTTGTAATGGATTGCAGTTAGGGGGTTAATACCCAAAGATTTAGGTTGCAATTGTATGAATCTCAATTAACATTGAGCTATCCCACTTGTAGAAAGAAGAAAGATGTAAAAAAGATTCCAACCGCTGCATCTAGTGCTAATTGTATCCTGTTAATCTCAAATTGAAGGAAAGGTGTTTGATTGTGTGACATTTGATCAAGTTCTATTGTTTTAACCATTGTATCATGTCTCTTCATGCTTTCTCTTAATTTCTTATCTATAGACAACGGTTATTTTTATTTAATTCTCTGTTTATTTTTTAGGAACATATGCAAAAGATGATAATTCTGATCCTGGGAACTCTGTAGGACTGACTGTTTTATATTATTTGAAAGGGAGGTAAATCATACAGATTTGTTCAGTTCTTTTTACATAGGCCATTGCAATAAGTGATTGTTACTTGATCTTGGACCATTGTCTCCTATCAACATCATCATGGAGACTTTTATAGGCCAAGTAATTGATGGCTTATGGCCCTCAACCAATCAATAAACAAAAAATGGAATCACTAGAAGTAAATGGCTAATAACAATAGAAGATGATAATGATAATATGGGAAGACTTTATAGATTCATATTAATCGTGATTGAAACCTTGACAGTGAGTGCAGCAAGACGGACAGTAGAGGCAGCCCATGTCTACCATTCCAGTTATCAAATATATGAACAAGACTTTGGTGGGCAGGCATAAGCTGCTAAATGGAAATGGCTAGATCATGCAAGCATAAAGACAACATCTCGTGCAACCTTTTGTCGATGCTCTTAATTTAGTTTATGTATTCATTTACATCAACGAAAAGGAAAGAGATCCGAGAATGAAGCACTGCGACCGAGAATTTTATTTTAAAATATGAAAAGGAAAGCCCTTGCAACCAGGGAGGGCGAAGGCTCTGCGATTTCCTACGTTTGCAGCTTCCCATGTTGCATCTACTGCCTCGAACCACATAAATGCGGAAACCCATAGAGTAAAATTTAAAGGTCTCTTCCAATTATATAAATTATTAAAAGAAAATATTTTTTTTTTAAAAAGGACACCTCGCTTAACTCTAAAATACTCCTTTATTTAACATTATTATTATTATCGCCGATGACAACTCTACTCTACAACAACGGCTCTCCGGAGGCTACATAATTCATTACTATAATATTATTCTTTTTAAATTACATAATATAAAAGGTATGGTCATACAGATTAATATAGAG
>JBBPFP010838939.1:0-15706 GCA_037974795.1 Kaempferia galanga | reverse complement strand
TAACTTGAGCTGCTTCTGGTATCCCGAAAATTCTCTAAAAATAGTCCATGGATTCAGAAAAATATCCAGAACATTTTAAAACTATTTCCAGAATTTATGGACTAAAATTCGGGGTGTTACAAACAATCTCCCCTTTTTTGATGCGAGCAATCCTAGTTAAGTTAGAGTAAAAAATAATACGTATAAATAGTTAATTGTAAAAAAAAAAAGTTAAGTGCAAATTGGGAAGTAAAAAGCTACCTCCCCATAAACTTAACATTCTCTCCCCCTTTGATCACATTAAAAAAAATTGGAGAATAATAGATTCTTGGTTAAAACAAATTTTTAACTCATTATTTTTGAAAGAGAATTTTTCTCAAACTTAAGTAATTAAAAAAAAAATTTAAGGTTTTGAAAGCAATAATTTCATGAACGGATTTTATTTTTCAAAAATTCATGAAAATAAATTTATCATTATTTTCGTGAATAGTAAAAAAATAAATTTGCAATAGTCAATTTAAGCAATTTTTTTTAATTTAAACTATGTATTCTTTTAATTTTCCTTCTATGAAAGTAATGATACCAATTAACTCCAGAATTTCAAAAATGACTATTTCTACATGGGCATGTATTATTGTCTCTTTTTAAATTTTCTAATTCTTTTAACTTTTCGTTTTCTATTTTTATTTTATTAAAATCATCTTGCATGCAAAATTTTGCTAAAGTTGCTTTCATTTGATTGTTTTCGTTTTCTAACTTGGCTAAATCTTTTGAAAGCATTATATAGTCAAGCGATTGTTCGGGAGTTAGAGCGCGTACCTTACTTACCTTTTCTTCTAATGCTTCCCCTCCATCATAGCTCTCTTCTGAAGCTTCCCCTTCGTTGTTGCTTTCTCCGAATGTTTCTCCCCTTGAGTCAATGCTCATCTCTGGGGTGTTTTCGATGTCTTCGGCAATTAGTGCGGTTCCGGTGATCTCCTCCATCTTGAATTCTTCTGAAGACGAGGCGTTGTTCATCGAGGAGTCAGATTCTGCATATCTCGGTTCTTCTTGAAGTTTTAAGAACTTTTCCCAAAGTTCTTTGACAGAGTTGTAGGTTTCGAATTTTGCCGAGTTCTTGAGCAGGTAACACACTTAATAAATGACGTTCAGCCTTACTATTTGTCATAAAGTCATCACGTTGCTTTTCGGTCCAGAGGTGCTTTTCGAGTTCCTTTCATTTCTTATCCTTCGGTGCTTCAAAATCATATTTCATTATTAATAAAATACTAAAATCATTCTTGAAGAATACCTCCATTCGTCTTTTTCAGAACACGAACTCCCCCTCGAATACTGGTGGGTAGATGCAAGCTTTGGCCATCTCTTTAGTGCTTCGGTCGATGGTTAGTTCTTCCAAAGCTAACCTTACTTTGATACCACTTGTTGGAGCCCGTGGGCCTAGTTAGCGCGGAAGTCGATCAATCCTGCAAAAGATTTATACCAAACTTGGACACAATTAACTTGAACCAAACACACTAATATAATAATCAATAAACTAAAATAAAAGAGTACGAGACACGATTAGATTTACTTGGATTGCGATCAAAGGATCACTACTCCAAGGTAGTTGAAGCATTATGAGAATCTCATTCGTCGGAGGCGGAGAAGCTTGGTACAATTCGTTGAAGCTCGAAAACTTGAAAGCTCAATTACACAGAAGTTGCAAGTGTTAGGAATGAATAAACAGGAGAACCAGAGCTCTATTTATAGCTCTGGCAAATTTTATCTTTGAGCTATTCCGGGCACCTGGACCGATCCGGGCTCCCCCAGGTGGTCAACCTCTATCCCCCGTGAATCAGCTCGTCAACGGCCTACAGATAGAGTTTTATCCACTTCCGGGCACCCGAATGGTCTAGGCGCCCCGGGCTATCCCGGATGCCCCGGACCAGTCAACCTCGTGATGACTGGTCCGACTCTTTCCGGCTACTCCCGCGATCTTCTGGGTGATTTCGGACATCTAGAATAGGGCTCACCCGAACCCAATTTCCGTCCTTCCTCGTGCGAGCTTCATACCCAAGCTTCTTGTTCCTCGGAGCATCGCACACGTCCTTCTCATCCGCCAGTGTACTCTTCCACAGCTCCCACGTCCCTCGGATGCGCCGAGCCCGTCGGCTCTCTCTCCCACGTCATCCTTCTTGTCTGCTGCATCTTTCGCTCAAGTCCTTAAGTGACCTTCCTCCCCGGCTTCTCGTCCCTCGGAGTGTCACACACCTTTTCGTCTGCAGATGCGCCCCTCGTCCGCGGTGTCGCACACCTTTTCCACAACTTCTGCGTCCCTCGGATGCGCCAAGCCCGTCGGCTCTCTTTCCCACGCCATCCTTCTCGATCGCTGTAGTTTTCGCTTGACTTCTTATGATCCTAAGCTCCTG
Source organism: Kaempferia galanga (assembly GCA_037974795.1). NCBI lineage: Eukaryota > Viridiplantae > Streptophyta > Magnoliopsida > Zingiberales > Zingiberaceae > Kaempferia > Kaempferia galanga. The sequence goes on along the minus strand of JBBPFP010838939.1, from coordinate 13,319 downwards.
CACACTCAGTACCAAGGTTAGATCAATATATGACCTAACCTAAGTTGGTTGGTCACATCAAAACTGTAATTTAACCTAGCTTCAACATCCAATTGACCGTAAGCGAGGAGAGCTTATTATAAGAACCTATTAGTTGGGTGTAGGTTGGGCATCACATTGTACTTTTTCTCATAATCTAAGCAACCCTCCTATTTTAGACGATCCGAATTACGTACATCAATTTTAGAAATTGAAAAAAATGACTCTCAAATTGTTCGAATAAGTAATAGATCCTGATTCCTTTCCTAAGTTGATGACATGAGTTATTATTTTTAATAATTTTTTAAAATAAAATTTAGACATAGTCAAAAAGATTTTTAAAAAATCTCTAAACTATTATATATTTTTATTTTTAAAAAAAACTATAACATTTTTTTAGTATTACAACATGAAGCTTCTAAATAATTCCTGATTATTCTAACGGAAAAATAAAATTAATATATATTTATATTTTCTCATATTTTTATTAAGCCTGTCGTATTAATATAAAATATTTAAAGAAATATAATTATAGGCTTTTACTACTTCTAAGTAAAAGTGTAATTTGTTTTTTATCCAATGTTTTTAATAAATTTTTTATAATCTATTGAATATTATTTTTTGATAAATTATTTTCGGGCATAAAAATGAATATAAAAAATAAATAGAAGTTTTTTAGTTTAATTTTTAAACATAAACTATTTCTGATTTTTAAGGAAAGTTTCTCTTTTTTTTTTAAAGAAAAAGAATAGTTTGTCGCGAAATAAAAGGCCGCAACGGCTCCCAAAAGCAAAAACTTCCTCCACGACATGAGGAAGAAGAACGCCGCCGCCGCCGCCGCCGCTGCCGAGGAGGCCGGCGACGACCGCCTGTCGGCCCTCCCCGACGATATTTGCCTCCACATCCTGTCCTTCCTCCCCTCACACCACGCCGTCCGCACTGGCGCGCTCTCCTCCCGATGGCGCGGCCTCTGGCACCTCCGACTGACCAAACCTGCCTTAATCAAACTCTCCGTCCATGCATCGCCTTCAGCATGCTACTGCGTGGCTGAATCTCTGATGGATGACCTCCACGAACTGATCAGATTATTCTCCCGCAACCCCCCCGCCGCTGGCCGCGGCTACGAATCATACATCACGGACCGGTTGCTGTTCGCAGCCGCCTTCAGAGTCGAGGACGTTCGACTCTCGATCTCGCCTCCACCCTACCTCTGCCACCTCGACCGTCACGAATACTCCGTCGCCTTCGACTCCGTCTGCGATTGTACCAATCTCGTCCGTCTCTCTCTCTCCGGGATGCACCTCTCCGTCCCTAGTCACCACAATCGGCACTCTTCCCTTGAGGTCCTTTCTCTCCATGGGGCAGATCTCAGGAAAGCAACCCTAAAAAATCTCTACTTCACCTGCCCTCTCCTCCGCTCTCTTGATCTCCGCTCCTGCTTCGATCACGGGCGCAAGACCGCGATAATCGCCGGCATCAATCTCACCAGCCTCACGATCGTCGACTTAAGGTCTGCTAAAATTAAGATCTCAGCCCCAGGCCTCCGGCGTCTCACATTCAGCGGAAATAAACTCTCAGACTACTCCTTTCAAAACTTCGCCAGACTAGAGGAGCTTCACATAAGCTCCGGCTCCCTAGCTTCAGGCCTCCCCTTAAGAAGCCACTTCATTGGGCTATCCAACACCAGAGTCTTGACTCTCTGTGATCGTTCGCTTCAGGTAACTCAGATTCAAGCTTCCCCTGTGAATTGTGATGATGATCGGTGTGTGTTTTTTTGGGCGAATCTTTTGACCTAAAAATGTCTTTTTTCCAGAACATTGCATTAGCAGGTGCAGGCGGATCCCGCCAGTTCAGAAACTTCAAAAATCTGAAAGAGATGCAGTTGCTGATGGGCAGGATGACCGATGACAATCTAAATGCCATCTACAGCTTCTTTAGGCAGTGCAAATGCCCTAGATTAGAGAAGCTGTTCGTAAAGGTCAGTTCATCGAAGTCTCCATGATCCTATTTTTCAAAGTTTCAATTCAGTTCTTGATCATTTCTAACTCTAACTACGTAATCCTTGCAGCTCCAGACGATAAACCCCTCTGATCCTCCCAACAGAAAGAAGCCTGTGGCCGTCTTGGAAGAACCTCCTGAAGTCTATTTTGAAAGCCTTAAGATTATAAAGATCAACGGCTTCAGTGGGCAGAAGAATGAGATGTCGTTGGTGAGATTTCTACTGAGGGAAGCTGCTTCTCTGGAGTCGCTAATGGCGATCCCTAGCGAGGGATTCGTGTCGAAGGAATTCACCAAGAAGAGTTCGGATGATCATTCGGATTTCTTAGATTTTCTCGATTGGGAACTCTCCTTCTTTGAAAAGGCATCAGGGAAAGCACAGATACTCTTCAGCGATCTCAAGGATCCAAAATTTATCCCTACTCATTTGGAAGAGTTATAGTTAGATTGGATCTTTCAATTCCCTGTTTACGTAATTTAATAATTTACTAAATTCATTTTATAATAAAATTTGTTCGATTTATTGTCCTGCAAATATCTTTACACAGAAATGATCATCAAGCTGAAGTACTGAACAAAGAAAGGAGGCTGAGTCAAGGTAACAAGGAAAGTATCGAAAGGAGATGACTGCAAGAGACCAAAATTGACGTTCGATATTCAGCTCAGCGTTTTGAGAACATTCCCTGAGTCAATGATGAGAAATCATAGTCGTTGCACGATCGACCAGAACTCATGGATGATGATGAAGCAGCATGAACTGTGTTTACTCCATCAGTCGATCTGGCCAGTTCTAGAGCACTTAGGCTGCATGACAAAAAGCTTGGAATTAAAATGGCAGGCCTGCAATCAGGCAAGAAAGAGACAGCATATTGAACATGGAACTCAAGTAAAATATGCATACCACATACACAAGGGGAATTTTGTGCTAGAAAATCAAATTTATCGACTAAGCAATATATAAAAATCAGCTTTTGATAGATTTAACTAGCATTTTCTTTGATCTTCCTGTACCTCTCAACTCCCAAGTTTTACATGAGGTCTAAAAGAATCACAGGAAGAATATTTTGTCAGGATTCTTGCAACAATAAAGCAAAGCATTTGATATGATCACATAGCTATATGTTATCAAGTTTCAATAACCATTTTTTGAAAACCAGCTTTTTTGGAATGGCTCAATGGTCTTTGTCACTTTCTCCTAAATCCTAATGCAATTGAATTGCCAATGTACTATTGTATTCTTTTGCCTAGTGAATTGATCGTCCAACTTTCTACAAAAAATTTTCTGTGCCATACTCCCAGCACAATGAGAAAGGATGCATGATTAAAAAAGTGAAAGTTCAAATGTTGGATTTCCTTGAACTTGATTTAAACTCCATTAAGATTTTATATCTAAAATCAGGCTTGAGGAATGCATACCTTGAAGCACGAACATGACCGACGTTCTCAGACAGAGTGTGTGAGATATTTCCCATCTGCTATTTCAGAAGGAGAAGTCATCTTTCTAATCCAAGATATAAAACCAGGTTAGACAGTTGGGCTTACCTGACCAAAGTTATTGGGATACTGACTGCCAGAAGGTACATTCCCTGGAAGCTGGTAGGTGAAGTTACCCCAACTTTGTGCTGCAATGTTTCCTTTCATTGAGTTTGACTCACTCGTGTTGAGTTGATGAGTTCCGAAAGCAGATAAAGTGGAAGGTGAATTGTCAGGTTTGTTGGCAGCCATGGCATGAGCCTGCTGATGGGCAAGGAATGCCAGCTGCTGTTGATGAAGTGCAAATGGAGACACCATGTTTGACTGCAAATTGTCAAATTACAGATGTTAAAGAAATCAATAGTCTCTCGTATTACATTTGATTACCAAGTAATAACAATGTAGAGGAAGCTATTGCTTATATGAAACCAAGCGAAAAAGCAATGCCAATGAATTAAATTATCATTCTGCAAAAACTACGAGAACACATGATCCATTAACAATTTGTGTTGAAGCAATAAAAATGTTTAAAAATAAGAGAGAGCATAAGAATTCATAAACATAGATTATACCCTGTCGAAGAGGCTCATGATTTCATTTTTTACATCTGGCTGAGTTTTCTTTTCCGCTGAAGGTTGCAATGAAGATGTTGGATCCTTAAATAGATCTTCAACTATAGATTTAGTTTCAGTATTGACATTTGTCTGACTATTTGTTTGTAATGGAGGTTCAAACAATGATTTTGAAACATTAAATAGATCCTCAGCTCCAGATGTTTCATTTTTGACAATTGGCTGAGTTTTCATTTGCGTTGAAGGTTGTGACACAGATACCGAATCCTTAAATAAATCCTCAACTTCAGATTTAATATTACTCCTGCCTTCAGCAGATTCGGTGGTGCTCTTATTGTCCACAGGATTGGTTAGTTCTGCAGCTGCAAATTGCGAATGATGAATGAAGTGAGATCAACATGTCAATAATCAGTTAACAATATATAAATCTAATCCACACAAGAAAGTTTACAGAAGACATCACAAAGAGTAAACTATAAAAACCAAAGAATCAGCATCAGCACTTGATATGAATTATTACCTAATGAGTCACCTAAAGATGGAAAAGTTTTAGACAATGGAGAGCAGAAAAAAAAAAATGCTCATTTCTTTTCAATATTAGCAGAATATCAGAAAGCATACACTGAAAATTTGCCCATGAGTGGTCATCGTCCGGAGACAATTCTTCTCCAATTTCATTGGGACCATCCAGAGAAAGCATGTCCAGTAGATCGGATGCAGAATTGACATTTGGTGGTGTTGTTGTTATGGCATTAACCACAGCAGGAGCTACCTCTGGAGGATATACCTGAGTTGTGCCTGTTTCCGCATTTGATGTGTAGGAAACCTGCTAAGTAATCTGGATATAAGAAATTTTTCTTACTACTATCAAATAAATCAATTAGAACTTAGAATTGCAAATGATCCAGAATTCATGAGAAAGCATTCTGCATTTGTTTCACAAAGTTATGCTAATTCTGAGATCCATCTTGTGTAACATGCCATGAGCTTCTGAATGTAAAATTGAGGCATGCAAATCCACTCAACTAAACATAAAAACCATGTTGCTATCTAAAAACAAAGATAGTGATTTTCTTAGTATCTTGGGCCTCTAATCTTTCCAAGGAGTTGCAGCATTTTCAACGGCTAGAAAATGTGGAAAGGAATATCTCCAAGAAAGAAGGATGGCAAATAGAAACTATAGCTCAATTATGATGAACATCTTTGATGAAAAGGGAAAAGAACAAGAGAACTTTTGCAGAAAGCCAGATAGATAGATGCAGACAATCGATCAGCCCAGAGTTTGGGATATTAGAGATTGGCATTTATTAGGGAGATATACAAGATTTGAATATTAATAGTGATATAGACTTGTATAGAGTTCAAAGGAGGGATAAAATAAATATAACTAACACTAAATAGCTGAGATTGACACAAATTGAGGATGATGAAGTGGTGGTGGTTATAGCTTATAAATAGTTCAATAAAGGGAAAAGATCTATCAAGTAATGGCGACTAACAAGGTTTCATCAACATTTCTCATTAATTATGGGGAAATCTAGAGTCTTGCAATGTAAAATTATATTCCTTGCTTAATTTTCAAAGATATATAACACTTTTTGACTTATTGGATCATGATTATCAAAGACAACAGTTTGTTGCTAGAAGTTGTATGGGCTAATTTCCACAAAAATCAAAACTATCTCTTTGATGATGATTTAGTTCCATTAGCTGGTATAATTGTAACCATAGACCGTGGTTATACTCCTATAGTTGCATGAATTCTCAGTCAGGAACTGTATAAGATTCACTTCAAACTTCATTGATCTTTTAGACCAAACTTTGGTAGAAAATAATGGAGACAAAGATACAGTATAATATCAGCTTTGCAGAAGTGGACGGAAGTAAGAACATTACTGGACTAGGTAGCTTAGGAACCACGAGATTATCTTTTTTTATAGGTGTATTATCCTTCTTCTCTAAAGCTTTGTGATTGCTGGAATTCTCATGTTCATCTGCATGGCCAGTGTTCACTTCTTGCTGCTTTGAAGGCGTTGTAAATCTTTTATCCCGAGGTACCCATCTTTTCTCTTCATATCTGGAATTTCAGTCCATTTAATTGTCAACTTAAACATGGTATGCAATTTCTATATACGAGGAATAGAGAACACAACACAGGAATAAAAGAGTAAAAGAAAGATGATAAGTTCTGATACTTTGCACGAATGAAGTTTTCGATCCCAACTCTGTCATAATTGGGAGGCAATTCTGATTCCCAGTAGCTATTTGCCTTTTGATTGCCCATCGCTGCCCATCCACAAGAATCAGAAATTTAAAAACCACAATCACTTTCATACTAAATAAAAGTTCATTTTACTCAACTATGGCAGGAGTAACCAGGATACAATTAAAGATATATGCAAAGAAGCCAAAAAGACCTGCTCACTTTGGATAAAAGTAACTTGCTCCGGAAGCCATGTGTCCAATGCTGCAGATCTTACCTGTGGTGGAGTAAGAATTAATAAACTACAGTCAAATATTGAACCAACTCTTGTTTCTAGATTTTCAGTAATGTTGAAGTTCAAGTTAATTGATAATTTGAAGTTGCTAAGAAAATGTGAATACATTGACAATTAATATTCAAGTATGTTTGATGGCATAAGAAATGAACTTTGACCTTTGATATATGCACTCCTAAACTTCTATGAATTCCAGAGCATTGCATGCATAAGAAAATTCCCAGATTCACACTTGCCCATCGTGGACCTCTGAAAATTAACCAACAATATGTTAAAAATAAATACTTAAATATAATATCAACAAAAATGAAGGTCAAAAGTTATGCTGTAGGATAAAGATATATACAGCAGGCAAGAGAGGTTTAGATTTTGAAGAAAAGAAATTGGGAACTCTAAAAAGCAGTCACATTTAAACCAAGGCTTCAGAATGCAGTAATAATGGTCTTTTTTAGCAGAGGCCTAACCAGAAGGCCTGGAAACACTTCCCAGTTTCACCTCTGGATTATCTTATGGGAGAAATAATTAAGATAACAAAATCCACTATTCATTATAGAATAGAATCAATTCTTGGTGCCATCAAATCCATTACATTGACACAAGAGTGTTCTATCATTTCAGAAAATAAACTTTAGACAGGAATAAATTTAGTCTAAAGTTGCAGTTGAAGTGTGGGCAATAAGAAAGAAATTAAATAGCACGAAGTTGGATGGAGAAAATTGCACCCATTATCTTACTTTAAACAATGTGGATAAAGCCCGTCGTAAAATTAGAACATCTCTAATGTAAGAATTTGTGTTATGCAAACATAGTGTCATCACAAAGCAACGAATAATGCAATTTGCAGATACAAGGAGGAATCAAATGGTAAACATAACGCTGATGGAAATTTATGCCATTCAGTCGAGCTAATTTTAAGGGCATGGCATTGACAAGCAATAACAAACATCAAATATAAATAAACCATTATAACAAAATGTTCTCATCAAACCAGCAACCCTTTATCCAAGACAAGGAGAACAACCAGGTGTTGTGGTCAAACTTCTGCTCTTATTTTCAAAATCATCTTGCAAACTAATACTCATTGACTAGAATTTTTAAAATGAAAGTACTGCTAGTTATGCTTTAAACAAATGGGAGAACACCACTATGTGTCACATCAACAGTTAAATATATACTCAGAAAGCATTGAAAACTAGTAAGAAAGTAACAATCACAAAACTAAAGCACTTAAGCATAAGACCAGAAATGAACCATGTGAAAAATTCTAGATTCTGTACAAACAATATCATGGTTTTATTTGCAAAATCCAATGCTAAGAGAAATAATCATTGTCATGAAAAGAAACACCAGAAATGACTGCACCAACAAGTATGTTATATAACATCTATCATAAGTAGCTTCAGAGCTTACTTAGACTTGCAATCAGCGCATTCTTTATTCTCTGGCAACTTCAGCAATCCTTCTAATATCTGCAAATAAATAAAACAGATACATAATTTTGCTTAGATAATCACAACGGGAAATGAGATAAGTTATATGAAAATCTTTCTTGAAAAAAAGAGAATAAATCAAGGTGGAAAAAGAAGAAATCAGCTGAAATATTTGTGGCAAAGTGAGCAACCAGGACAAGAAAATTATAAGGAGCACATAGTGGTCAAATTACTCAAATGAATGAATTCTAGTGAATGGCAAGAAAAAGTCTGTTAATGGCCTTAATGATGGAATGGGAAAAAAGCAAGTTCAGTGACATTAGGACTGAAGATGAATTATACAGGACAGAAGAAAAATAACTTAAAGCTAAGATATTTTATTACTCAAATTGTGGGCCATAATGTCAAGTTAGTGGCCCTTCTAATTACTATATATCAAGATGACTGGAAAAGGAAGGACAGAATTCAGGGCTAGATATTAACAGTATGAATAAGATTTGACCTTATGTCCTCAAAGATGTGTCTGATAAATATATTTTAGCAAAAACAAGTAAACATAATTTACTTTGGAAGAGACAATATCAAACAACACAAAATGAAGCAGTTAAAAAATTCGTCACACAAAGTAATTAGCTGAAGACTCAAATGAGAATTAGAAGTTGGAGTTGTACTACGACCTATCTTGCATTCACTTTTAACATGGTCCTGAGATGGTGCTGTGTATTGTCTTTGGACTTACAGTCAGATACAATAAGGTCATCGATTATATTGCTCAAAACTCAGAAGATCATGAATCTAATCATAATAATTTAAGATAAACACCAACTAGCAGCACCGAATTAGTTTGAGAATTCATAAATGATGAGAAGCTTCACCAGGATAACATATTGGTAATATGCATTAATTCTTAGACGTTATACATGGACACCTCCCAACAGAGTGTCCTGCAGCTGTCACCGGGCCAGCTTTTATATATATGAGGCTAGCTCATGACCTATAATTAAAAAATTATGAATAACAAAATATGCTGATTATCCAATATCGATATCCATAATCAGAATAAACTTCCAAATTCCCGAAGCAAACGAAGTCAATGTAAAAGATCTGAACTGGGTAGATCCAACCAACCCTTAGCTCTAATAGAAAAAAGATTGCGACTTTCCCGTGTCTCGTCGAGGACGATCGATTGAAATTTACCGACGATCGACAACACAAACTAAAGTTTCAGATCCGCAATAATGAAACCACGATTCAACAGATGACCGAAGATCACACACCAATAACAAATACCAAAAAGGATGGATCAGAATCGAAATGGATAGATTGCAATTTCTGCATGCCCAAACACTGATCATCGAACCGACAGACAAACAAGCGCTAAAAAAATTGACATCTCTCTGTGCTAATAAGATAACAAAGATTGAAATAAGGCAGGCCGAACCCTTCTATGCTTCTCGTTGAGCTCCTTGGTGACGGTGGCCTTCTCGTTCATCTCGGCGCCTTTCTCAAACGATTCAGAAGGAGAGAGCGAGCAGGGCAGAAAGAGACGAGAAGAGCCAGAAACCGAACTAATACTCGCTCTTCAGAATTAATTTTTCGCACTCTGCCTTCTCAACGTGTTGCTGGTTCCACCGGTGGTCCCATGATGGAAGGGTGTAGAAATGGGTACGTGTTGGTGGATTGGATTAAAATAGCCCATTGGGCCTTGATTGATGACCGTGAAGCAGACCATCTATATTCCTTCCACTGTATAATTATTTATTAATAATATTAACTTATTTAAAATTTTCATTATAATTTTATTTATTTACATTTTATTCAAATGCATAACAAAAATATGTTATTGCATCATTTTTTAGATGTTTATAATATATTAAAATTAAATATTAATATGCTTTTGATTATTAGATTAATATTTTAATTAAATTACAAGACAACAAAATGTAGTGTAGTAAATTGTTTGAGAAAATATCCAAATCTTGCCCCTAATAATTTTCAGGTCTCAATGAAACCTTTATTACTTTCTTACTCTTTAATGAATAGGATAAAAAAAAAAAAAGGTGAATTCATCTTGACGAGTGAAATTATGCCTTTTTTTAAAAAAAAAAATTGACTACCAAAACCATTTTTAAAAAGATGAATGATTTCAATTTATCAAACAAAGCTTACTTCGTGATAATGACTCCTAAAGTACTTGTGGGACGGTGCGATGATTAAAATATGGAAGATTACTATATAAGATTTTAAGGTCGAAATTTGACACATCTGAGCATATATCTTCCTTATGTCTTGACTATTTACACTAATGACTAGTAGTTATCTATGATTTATCTTTTCTATATTAGTCTAAGGACAAATTAATAAGGATACTAAGAACGAATTAATCACCTTTCATCCCACGATAATGACTCACAAAGATAGTTCATAATCAAACACAAAGTTACATAGAATAAGGCATGCCACAGCTAAATTTCAATTGATGAATCACCAGTTGAGTCCATTGGTGATGGACGGTTAAGTCCCTCAATCGAATATTAAATATTTTAATTCACGGTTCTAAATCATCAATCTACTTATAAAACATAATAATTGATTGATAATCTCCTATTTAATTTAATCGATTAAATTGATATTTTAAATTCTAAATCTGAAATTGAATTAAACTAATAGAGTTAAGCAATATTTTTTTATTAAAAAAAGAATTTTTGAATTAATCAAAGTGAACTTCCGATTTCATAGATTAATTGAATTTGACTGATATTTTGTTGAGCAATAGGATCACCCACCTTTTGATCATAAGGCTATATGATGTTTTTTTTTAATAATTCAAGTATTTAGCTCTTCGAATCAATTAAATTTAAAAATAACTGATCGTCCTATAACAATTTTTTACTGACTACCAAAGTAAATCAGAAATACTAATGGAGTCTCATCTGGACGACCAGTATTTTTAAGCCCATTTCTTATGGGAGAAAAAAAAACCTATGAGAATAAAGATTTAGAGAAAAGATTTTATTATGTATGTATTTTTAGTCTCACATTGGGAGTTTCTTAGCGTTTAAATTGTAACACATTCAATGAAGTAGTGAACATATACATGGGAGAGGCTCTCTCTTAAGCGTTAGTGCGCAAGGGATGCAAATCCAAATTCAGATTTGCACTTAATCAAATTGACTCACGTGCGAGCATGACCTACCACGTTGAATATCAAAATAGTTAAGGCTAAATTTGCCCAAGAGAAGAACCAACATTTTGTCACATTAATCACTTTTTGCTACATGCTCAAAAGTGTGACAGAAGTATTAATATGAAATTAATAGTGATATATAACTTCTCAGCAATAATAGCCGACATTAAACTCACTAATTACGACATTAAACCCATCGTTGAATAATCATAACTCGGTCATTTATTGCAGCCAGGGGTGAGTGCTCCTATAAAAGGAGGTCGTGAGCAAGAGAGGAAGAAGCAAAAGCAATAGCAAAAGAATTCCTCCACCTTCGTTCCCTGATTTTTTTCTCTCAGCCGTGCATTCGCTCGGCTGAACTACTCGTGATAGCACTTGAGTGCATTCTCGGTTTGCCGTGATCCACCAGTATCTGGTGGCTATTACAATCTATCGTTGTATCTTAGGAAACAAATGACCAAGAAAACGTTGAAACACAACCGAAGATGGGGTGAATCTGTTTCAAGGAAACTACGTTGACCGTAGACCTCCGCATCTCACTCGACTTCCGACTCCCGACTTGACAATTATGCTTCCCAATTCGATGACTCTGACTCCTAACTCATCTACTCTGCTTCCCGACTCGATAACTCTGCTACTCGACTAGGCGACTCTGACTCCCGACTCGAGAACTCTGCTTTCAAACTCAGCTTTTTGTTGATCAAAAGAGTATGTAATTAATGTGCTTCCAACTACCTCCCATTTTAAACATCAACTGGGTACTTGTCTTAGATCATGCTCACAAAATGGAAATGTGAATGGAATAAAGAGTTAGAAAAAAAGTGATTTTAATATGTATGTGTTTTTATTGTCGGTGTAAATGATGACACATGTATTTTTATTGTTGCTTCCAATTACCTCTCTTTCACACGTGGGTATGTAGCAGTGTAAATCTAGGGCCAGGATTTGTACTGAAATAAGTTGACTTGTATGCGAATATGACCTGCACACGTTAAATGTCGAACAAGTTGATGAAAAATTTAGCAAGCAAAGAACCAAAATTTTACCACCTGAATCTATTTTTTATTACCTACCCAAGAGTAAAACGGAAGTATTAATCTAAAATTAATAACGATTTTGTAACTTCTCGAGAATAATAGCCGATATTAAACTCATTAATGGTGACATTAAATCCATCATTAAATGACCATAACTTAGTCATTCATTACAGTAGGGGTGAGTGCTCCAATAAAAGGAGGTAGTGAATAAAAGCAAAGGAAAAAGTGAAAATAATAGTAAAAGAATTTCTCCATCTTAGTTCCTGATTCTTTTCTCTCAGTCATACATCCGCTCGTCTGAACTACTCGTGATAACACTCGGTTGCCTTCTCGGTTCACCATGATCCACCAGTTCTTGGTGGTGATTACGGTCTACCATTGTATCTTGGGAAACAGATAATTCGAGAAAATTTTGAAGCACAGTATTGAGTGCAGGCCTTAGTATCTCACTCAGTTTCAGACTCCCGACTCGGCAACTCTGCTTCTCGACTCGACGACTCCAACTTCCAACTCGACAACTCTATTTTTGGACTCGGTGATATGAAGCAACCATCTTCCAGACCATCTAGCAACTTGGCCTGACTTTCAAGGCCAACAACCTGAGATTATCTGCTCAGGTCATCTCGACAGATAAGTTGGAATTGATTTTGTGTAATTTCAATTTAGCTAAACTTCCCCTTATTTTCGGCAACAAATTATCTATCAATCTTAAAATAGATTCATTTCTGTTGAGATGACCACACAAAGTGTTGAGTTGCAAAGACTCGTCACATTAAGGCCTCCTCCACCTCAATTGAAAATGTTCCAATCAATCATGGGGAAAGACCAGAAAAGTTCACTGTGTTAAACTTAAAAAGATGGCAGTAGAAAATGGTCTTCTACTTGACCATGCTAACTCTAGCTCGGTACTTGACCAAGGTCCTTCCGAAGCATACTAAGGATGATGATATTGAAACCATTAGTATAGTGGAGGCATGAACCCATTATGGGTTCCTATGAAAATCTATATCCTCAACTACTTTGCCAACTCACTTTATATTGTGTACAACACAAAGAGAATAACCAAGGAGTTGTAGGAGTCCTTGGACCAGAAGTATAAGGCAGAA
>JBBPFP010837843.1:2761-15716 GCA_037974795.1 Kaempferia galanga | reverse complement strand
CTCTGTTACTCAGTAATCCTGCAGCCAAGGCATCTGCAGGTGATACAAATGGATCTTCTCAAATGAGTATATGTTCTAATAGCAAAATTCAGGAAGAAGCCCTCAAGTATCAGCTGGTGAAAATGTTTGTGATGAAAATGCCATACTTAAAGTTATGGTAAGTCTTGCATGGAGAGTACACAATTCTGTTGGACACTTTTACTTGTTCTTCATCTTGTCCATTTTCTGATAGTTCTTGATAGAGCGAACATCGTTCGCCTAGAACTTCCACAAAGTGGGTTAGGAAACCTGCCACCTTACTTTCATCATAAATGATGATGTTCATCTAATTGTTTACACAACTCGCAATTTGCTAAATCAATTGAAAATAAAATGCCAAGAATCATTTTTAGCATCTTCTGCCTCTGTTTAGTTTTGTAAAAAAATTCTAATTCTAATCAGTGAATCTTCTTTCTCAGTGCTACTGAGTTTCTAGATAACACTGATATAATTCCTCGATGTCTGCAGGAATTCCTGGCTTTGCCCCGGGCAGATGCAATTCATATACTGATGCAGTATAACGGGAATGCCGATACCGTCATTCAACAGATTTTTTCATAAATTTGTTGTGTAAATTATAATTTATTACTTCTCAACTTTGTTTTTATTATTATTATTTTAATTTCTGTGTATTGGTTTATTGAATTGGACTACATCTGTAATAAACTTGTGATATATTGATTAAGCCCGCCATGGTGGGTATTAAGTACTCACGGTTTGATCTTAGTTACGGTGTATTTATAGGATTTTTCTTCTAAATAAGATAGGTAATGATGGGATGTTAGGTTTTGGATTATTTGTTGTGAGTATGTTTTGATTTATTTTAATAATTCGTGAAAATTTTGGTTGGAGTCTGCAGGATTTGCATTTGAACATTACGTTATACAGGATTTGCACAATCGAGTACAGTTTATCATACATCTAGTCAGGTCGTGCTGTCATTGTTCCAAGTAGTTGAATTAACATTGAAGAGTAATCTTGGACGGAAAAAAAAACAAAAATGATAAATTAGAATTATTAGATAACATCAAAATTAGGGCGATGGATTTGATTTATAGAAGGTTTTTTATTGACGGTTAAAATAAATTAGAAAGTTCTTATAATAGATAGTTAAAAGTTTAGTATTCTACTATAATTGGGAATCAAATAGTAAGTATTTGAGTGACAATTTAATTCTCCTCCACTGTATTGTAACCTGGTTATAAAATGATAAATCAAGTAACATCAAATTTAGGATGATCATTTTAATCTTATCAATATTTTTTAATCAGTTAAGAGGATAAATTAAAAGTGCTTAATCTAGTAAGCGATTCAAAAGTCCAAGCTCACCTGTAATTGTACGTCCTATTAATAAAAATATTCTATAATTTGATGCCCTCTGGCATTGGACAATCAAGGAAGCTATCTATTATCATACGGTCACATTAATTATTTACAGATTTTGCTCATTTAATGATGTGGCTAGAGATGTACTTTCAATAAATTTTGATCAGCTCGAAAAGCATATAAAGTATCAAGAGATATTATTACAATGGGAAGTACGGTGATAAAATATTTAGGGAAGATCATAATTAAATTTAAAGATCCATTTTTAAGTGTACATAAATTTTGTTTCACGATTTACTCGATAACTATGAGTGAGTTAGAAAGGAAGATCATCTATCTATTTTTCCACAAGGGAATATATTTTAACACTATAACAACTTGTAAATTGATAAATTACCTTTAAAAAAAAGTTAAATAAAGAGAAATTAAAAATTTTATTAATTAAAAATTATATTAATTATTTAGATGATTTAGGACAAATGATTTTTTTATAGAATCGATTCATATTTTAAGAGCATAGGAAAATTTGGGAAGGCCCACCTATTTATTTATTTATTTTAATTAAAATTATTTAATTTATTTGATATGATGTCGAGGAAACCATAAAAAAGGGCTCCCACAAATGGAGATGCCCTAAATAGAAAATAGACTTTTTAAATTCTCACAATATTTTTTTTTTAAATTCAGTTATTAAAAAATTATTATGAATCATGGCTTAATCTCTACTTTATTTGAAAAATCATTTTCCTTATTTATTTTTCATCTTTTTATCATTTAAGCACGAAATAATTGCTTTGTTAACTCTCTTTTCAGAAAATATTTTAATTTTGTTTTAGAGCGAGAATGTCATGAGGTGTAAAGGCAAGAATTTATATGTTTTATAACAAGAAATAAATACAAATGCACAATGCCTTCCATCTGCCTTTTAAAAAGCAAGTAAATTGACATTTATAATACTCCAAAAGATGCACAAGGATTCCACATTCAGAATCTTATATGGTCCAAAGTGTTATGATATGCTTTCTTTTTATGTTAACCTTTCTATTAAGGTTAGTTTGGATTGGGACAAAAGATCTTCCGACCAATGCCGGGTAACTCAATCACTTATCCATCATTCTAACCGTCTACTCCGATCTAAACTATAACCTGAATAAATTCAGAGAGGAATTACAACCAATTATAACTAAATTATGATCACGATTCAACTATAATTATATTATTGACATCCCATTAAAAATAAATGAATATCTATTTATTATTATTATTATTATTATTTTAAAGTACAATTCAAATTGCCCTCCAATACAAAAGAGGAAGAAATGAATAAATATTTTCAAAAATAAATGATAAAGAATATCATTTCAATTTTAATTTCTACCCACCGACGACCTATCCTTCTCTTCAAATACAGACATCGCTCCGCGACGGGGAAAGATAAAAAAAGGAACAAAAAAAGAGAGGAGGAGGGTGATGGCGAGCGGCGCTGACGATAGAGTTCCTCTCCTCCGCGGCGGGCGAGAGGCGGAGGAGCTAGGGTTGGCGCGGCGGTGGTGGATTGAGTCCAAGAAACTGTGGAGGATCGTTGGCCCCGCAATCTTCGCCCGCTTGGTGACCTACAGTATGAACGTCATCACCCAAGCCTTCGCCGGCCACCTCGGCGATCTCGAGCTCGCCTCCATTTCCATCGCCAACACCGTCGTCGTTGGCTTCAACTTCGGCCTCATGGTTATTTTTCCTTGCTAAAAGTGTCAATGCTTTGCCTCTTCCGTCCCCGTTCCTAAATCCCATCTTGTTTTTGTTTTTGTTTTTTGCTTTTATTTCCGCTGTGATTTTACGCAGATTTTAATTATTTTTTTCTCGATTTCTTTTTGCTTTCAACTAGCGGTCCTCTTTGCTTGGTTAGCAGTAGCAGTAGCGCTCTGGATTGTTCTTAATCTGTAATTTGATGCTCAAAATTACAGGAAAAACAAGAACGATTCCAGAACTCGATGGATTTAGTACAAATTTCGTGATGAAAGAAAGTGTTGTTGGTGCATTGCATTCGGATTTTATTCATTTTTGTGACTTGGAACTGTTGATGCTGTATCTGCAGCTTGGCATGGCGAGCGCCCTGGAAACCCTGTGCGGGCAGGCCTTCGGGGCGAAAATGTACCACATGTTGGGCGTGTACTTGCAGCGCTCATGTATCATCCTCTTCTTGTTTGCGCTTCTCCTGCTCCCCATGTACTTCTTCGCGACGCCGATCCTTTTGCTGTTGGGGCATCCGCCGGAGCTGGCGGAGCAGGCTGGGACAGTGTCTATCTGGTTCATTCCCCTGCACTTATCCTTCGCATTCCTCTTCCCTCTCCAAAGATACTTGCAGTGCCAGCTTAAGAACTCCATCATCGCTGCGGTCTCCGCCTTCGGTCTCGTGGTCCACCTGTTTGTGACTTGGCTCTTCGTGTCTAAGCTCAAGTTTGGCCTCATCGGGACCGCGCTCACCCTCGACTTCTCTTGGTGGGTCGGCATTATCTGCCTCTTTGCGTACGTGACGTGCGGCGGCTGCCCTGAGACGTGGAATGGATTTTCAATGGAAGCCTTTTCCGAGCTGTGGGAGTTCGTTAAGCTATCGGCCGCCTCCGGGATCATGCTCTGGTATTTCATTACTCTCGGTATTCAGGCATGAACAAGATAATCAACTCATGTGATAGACAATTCTGCAAGGTCTTGCCAATACTTTTGTGCAGTATTTCAAGTTCAAAAACTTAGTGATTTCTTGGTACTTGGTCGTTTTGCAGCTTGGAGAACTGGTACTACAGAATACTGATCTTATTGACGGGAGATCTCAAGGATGCAGAAATCGCCGTGGATGCCATCTCTGTTTGGTATACTGCCTCAAATCAATTTATTTTATTCAACATGAATAAGATTTTATACCGAAATTAATTTACTGTTTTGTTAATAGCATGAGCATTAATGGATGGGAATTGATGATTCCGTTGGCATTCTTTGCTGGTACAGGGTACGTAGACACTAACTAAACCATGCTTCTTTCTATCTGTCTTGTTCTATGTTTGATGTCATAATTCAAATAGTCAGCAAAACATGAACATTAACTTGAGAACTTCTTTTTTCACCTGATATATTTGCAGTTAAAACTTGTAATGTTAAGATCGATGTGCAGTTAAAAAGTTCAGAAGTATATTCTGTGGTGCTCAGTTACTAAAGAAATGGAATAGTAAGACAACTAAAATAAAATAGTAAGCGGTCGAATTACCCTAACAAGTAATGGATGAACTTTGAAATTGCCCCTTTCTTACACTGCAGTTCAAAATACACGAATCTGTCAACATGCTTTTCCATGGTTGTCTAATAAATTCTTATCTCAACGTGGGAGAGAAACTGTCACTTAGACTAACATATGAACATCTGAGTGTCCAACGCGAGTATGAATCCGAGTATTTGACCATGCTTGTCGTGCCAGCTAGTTCTGGTTTTGATAATTTAACAAAATGGTAAATTTCAGCTGTCACTTGATATGATATGAGATTTCAAACCATGCTTATTATTATGATTGTAGTTGTTGATGCTTGTTGACATTATCCATTGTTGTGATACACTAGAGTGAGAGTCGCCAACGAGCTTGGAGCTGGTGATGGAAAAGCTGCAAGGTTTGCCACCATTGTATCAGTGGTGACTTCTTCTTTGATAGGTTTAATCTTCTGCGTTCTTATCGCGGTGCTTCACGATAAGTTTGCCTTGATCTTCACTTCGAGCCCAGTCGTTATCAAAGCTGTGGATAAGCTGTCTGTTCTACTGACGTTCACAATTTTTCTCAACAGCATACAACCAGTTCTCTCCGGCGAGTAGTTATATTTTCTGTTGTCACTCTTGCATCCTAGCGCCATCCAATGGTCCTTTAATATGCTTTTGTGTTAGTCTTATATCCAAACAGAGAGCTAATTCATTCTTCTCTATAAGATACTATTTCCTTCCTTTGTATAGCACAATCCTTCGGTGTCACTGGTCTCACTTCAGCTCTCGTTTAATAAAACATCTGAAAACATTATTTTTTTACTTGATTGCATCTTTTGCAGGTGTTGCTGTTGGATCAGGATGGCAATCCTTTGTAGCCTATGTTAATATAGGTACATACTACCTGATTGGGATCCCTGCTGGGGTTGTAATGGGATGGATTTTCAATCTCGATGTCTCGGTATGTATCTCTTTCCATATGCATCATACTCTTGAATTGTATGTGAATTACAAAGCTTAAATTTGCACACCTGAGGAAGAAGAGAGTATGATTTTAATCTAGTAATTCAAGTTGTTTGCACCAAACATCAATAAGATGATCTGGAACGTTTCTTGCTAACAAGAAAGCAAATGCAGGGCATATGGGGAGGAATGATCGGTGGAACTGCAGTACAGACCCTGATTTTAGTGATAGTTACCATAAGATGTGATTGGTTTAAGGAGGTGAAACGTTGTTCAAACTTTTCCATTTTGTTAACAGGATGGTTATCTATTATTGTGTGTTTAAGTAACTATCTCGCAATTTCATCCGTGTTAGATTGTTTAATCTGCAGGCTGCAGTTGCCAAGGAACGTATGGAGAAGTGGTCTGGTTCAGCCAGACCGTAGCACTCAATGGAAGAAGAGCTGCCCCCGTAATTTCATATCAAAGGTCTGAATAAATAAAACAGTCGGTAATAAAAACAGCTGATAATTTTCTTCTAATGTGATTCCTTTAGCTAGCTTAAAAGGCTTGGAACCTTAATTAGCTGCCCTTCTTCTTGATTATTTGATTTCTTAGGGAAGGAAGTAAGTAGGCCCGTGTACTGTTTCCTTTGTTGTTAACTTATTTTGGCCTTCAAATATTAAACGAGAAAAAACATCTAACAAATTGGGAAACGGTAATTACAGAATCGTACGGGAAACGGATCTAAAAAATAAAAAGAGAAACTTCTGCAACTGCTAATATTAATTAACTATGTCTAACTAGCCATCGGCCGAGTAAAGCGTGACCGTCCGATCAGGAAGCGACGTCGGAGAGCAGGCCCGCTCCGACCTAGAGCGCGACGGCAGCGATGGCGACGGCGATCCAGCTCATCGCGTTGGCAGAGGCGCCATTGCTCGAGGACGGCGGCTGGGCCGGCGCTGCAGACGGGTTTGGTGAGACCGGGATGGACGGGGCAGCGGAAGGAGCGGAAGACGGCGGAGCGGGAGGAGGGGCGACGGGCGAGACGGAGGGGGACTTGGTGGGGGGAGAGGAAGCCGGTGGGAGGAGCGGCGACGAGGCGGAAGGCGGGAGGGACGGCGGCGACGAGACGGAAGGCGGAAGGGACGGCGGCGGCAGAGCGGGAGACACGGCGAGGGGAGGCGAGGCTCCCGGTGCGGGAGGAAGGGACGGCGGCTGGACGGCAGGGGAGAAGGGCAGGGGGGCCGCTGCGGTCGGAGGCTCGACCGGGGAGGGGCTTGGGCCCTGGGCAGAGGAGGCGACGGCGAACAGCGCCACCGCAAGAGCGATCGCGGAGAGACGAAGCGAGGCGGCGGCCATGGTAATCACAACCAGGGGAGCTACTGTCTGGAGACGGAAGGGTTGCGCTAGGTTTGGCACAAGAATCGAAGAAGCATTGAGAGGTATTAATACACAAAGCGCGTTTAATTTGAAATGCGATTCCTAAAGAAGAGCCGCTTTTGGTGGTTATCGAAGATAATTATCGTTGAATTAAACCACTAAATACCTTTTTAATTGGTGCGGGATAGAGATTAGACGTGTATGCGGAGAGTCGTACGGGACGATAAGGTTCCAAGAGCGGCGGCGAACTTGGAGATCCAACGGCCAGGAAATGCATGGAAAAATGTGAACACTTTGATACATAAATCAGGATAGTTACTTGATTAAGCGGTGGCCTAAAAATCTAATTATTTACAGTTTTTCTTTAAAAAAATTACATAAATTATGATATATTCTGTTCCATCAAATTCAACGTAACTTAAAAAGCATTAATTAAATGAAGGCAACCTGGAGCAATACCATTGCTTCTTCCATTAATATATTAAATTCATATTAAACTGAATGCGCTTTCAGAATCTGCCTCTTCTTAGCTTCTGCCGCGCCGGCGGATCCCTCCCGCCGTCCGTCGCCTCGCCGTCCTCCGCCGTTGTCTTCTTCCTCTGCTTCGGCGAGTACTCAACCGCGTCGAACAATTCCCCTCCCGCAGACCTGTGCCGCCAGCTCTCCGAAGGGCACTTCGCCGCCCGCTTCACCTTCATCCCTAGCTCGGCGGCCGGCGGCGGCGACACCAGCATGCGCTTCATGTCTCTAACGCTCTGCTGGGCGGCAGACTCCGTGGCTTTGGCCTCCTCCAGTTCCCGCCGCACCCCCTGCAGCACGTCCTGCAGCTGACCGTTCTCCAGCCGCGCGATCTCCAGCGCCTCCTTCACCACCGACGCCTCCTTGATCGCCTGCTTCACGATGTCGCGAAGGTTGGAGGCTTCCTCCCGGGCGGCCCTGTGCTTCCTCTCCGCGCACGCGCAGTCCCTCCGCGCCGCCTCCAGCTCCTCCTCGCACGTCCGGATGCACTCCAGGAAACCGGCCTCCTTCTCCAGCCACGCCGCTACCGACTCCTCTGCCTCCGCCTTCATCCGCTCCGCCTCCGCCTCTGCTCCGCGGAGCGCAACTCCGAGCCGCTCCGACTCGCCGCGCGCGGCCTCCAGCTCTCCCTTAAGCCGGCCCGACTCGGTGGTGACCTCCTTCAGCGCGAGCGCCAGGCCGTCCATGGCGCGCTTGCTCTTCTCCTCCGCCGCCAGCGCGAGGCGGAGCTCCGTCCTCAGCGCGCCGGCCTCGTCTCTTCCACTGCGAGGCGAGCTCGACGCGGTGCGGACCATCCGCACCTCCAGCTTCATCTCCTCGAACAGGATCTTGGTCTGCTCTAGTTGCTTGGTTTGGGAGGTCAACGATTCGAGCAGGCGGTGCTCCGATTCCCTGGACTTCTCCAGCTCGCTCTCGAGCTCGTCGACGCGGCCTTCCGTCCGGACCTGGCTCTCCCACTGCGCCGCCATCTTCCACTGCATCTCATCCAGCATTTTCAGGGCTCGGTTTCGCTCCTGCGCAAGCGCTTGGAGATGTTCTTGGAGGTGCACCACCTCGGACTCGTCTCCCATCGCCATTATCGTCTCCTCAATTAATTCACAGTCAGGACATCAACTTGCTCTGGAACGGAACCGATGGTCATCAACTTGTAGGGTTCGGCGAAGGAATCAATTGCGCTAGTTCGTTATGGGGTTGGTTTGAAGGAGATCGATCGGAAGAGGGGAGAGGAAGTCGGGAGTTGTTTAGGGAGGAGGCCGAGGTGGGCGGAGCACCGCCCGTCGAGGGTGTTTGTCCCCTTTGGGTCCTAGGGTATTTTAGTCTTTTCAGATTGATATATCTGGTCATTTCAAGTAAACAGGACCCTTCCTCTCCCGGTGAACTCAGCATCCACCCAAGGGCTTTCTTAGGTAATTTGTGGGAAATTGAGCGCTATAATGTAAATTTGAAAGTCTGGATTATTCTTTTTCTTTTTTACTTTTAATTTCTTTTTTGTTTTTTGGGGTTGGCGTTAACTCTCCTTTCTTTGCGAGACGAGGATAAAACAAAATAAGATTCAAACGCAGAAAGGATTCACAGATAACGATGAAGAACACCAACCACTGCTCTGCTGTTCCTTCCTCCGCCACCGCCGCCGACGACGTCGCCACCGTGATCCCGAACGCTTCTTGCAGCAGCGATAGCAGCGTCGGGAAGACGAGCAGTAACAGCTTGCCGGGCTCACTCAGGGCCCTAAACCGAGCCTCTTACAAGATCTCCAAGTACCTTCCCAGAAACCCTAACCCTAATCCCGACCGGGTTGCTGAAAAACTTGTTGCTGCTCCGGAGGTGGCGACGAGTGCCAGTGGCAGCGCTTGCGCTGGAGGGCCGCCCTACCAGCCGCCGCCGCCCGTCTACAATATCGATAAGAACGACTTCCGCGACGTCGTCCAGAAGCTCACCGGCTCCCCCGCTCACAGTCAGATCCGCCAGCCGCCTGCAGAACTGCCGCCGGCGCATCCTCCTCGTCCGTGTTCGGGCGCTTCCCTCGTGCCCCCGCCCGCAGCCCCAACCTCTCGTCTCCACCGGATCCGGCCGCCGCCGCTCGCCCATCTTGCCTTTCGCCCTCCACCGCCCCCCGTCCCGGTCCTACCGCTGCCTGCCGTGGATCCATGGACGCGACCGCCGCTGTCTCCGCTGCCGCCGCTTCCCACAGTCAGCGCTGCGGCCGAGTCACCGATCTCAGCTTACATGCGCCATCTCCGCGGTGGCAGCGCCGGCCTTCATCTCTATGCTCCATCCTCTACGGTGGCGCCGATGCTCCAGCCTCCTAGCACGCCACTGGGGTTCGGATGCCTGTTATCGCCTCAGACGGCCTATCAGATGATGATGGCGGCACCAGGGCTACAGTTACCGACCTCACCGGGGGTGCAGGTACCAAGCCCCAGGCTGGGGGATCCCTGATGACTCCATCGCCATGGTTCTCAAACCTCCTCGCCAAAGGCAGTCCATTTCTTTGCCAGAGGTCAGCTCCTTCTACAGCTTCACCATTATGCACTAGCTACTGTACTGTGTACAAAATAGTTAACTGCTTTAATGACCTTGATATCCATTATATGAATATGAAAACCTTCAAATTAGATTCCTTTTATATTGAGAAAGAAAAAAAAGGATTGATTTTTTAAAGGTCTCAGTAGAGTATCAGATAGTTCAATCTCACGGATTGATTTCTCCCTTTTTTAGGTGATCTTGTTTGTCAATTATGGCTCTCAATCGCCAATTAGCTTTGACTATGCAGAAGTTCATTAGTCAAGAATTTGAGATTTGTCACTTTCATTCTCACAAATAATGAGGAAAATTTGACTCGGTTAGCTAGTTTAATTAGCTCTTGCAGTCTTGGCTGTGTTTGTTGTTGATAGAGAAAATTGGAAGGTTGGAAAGTGGAATCAATAATTGATAAGTCCTGATGGTGAAGTCCATGAAGTTCCTGCTGCTTCTCGACACCAGCAATTCTTGTTCGCCTTCTTCTCCACAAGAAGAGACGCCGGCAAGTGAAATCACAGCAGGCAACCTGCTGCTTCTTCAGCGTGCAGCAACAACAACCGACAAAGGCCTTCTGCTAGTAACGGCCAACGTTGGCGGCTGTTTCTTCTCCTCGGGTTCTTCTCAACTACAGCGGACGATGGCGAGTGTGAAATCCCGACGAGCAAAGCAACACTTTCACCGTGCACTGTGCAACACCGACCATGGAATTGTTTTTTACATTTATATTTTATAGGTTCTCTCTCTATTTCTTTTTTAATTTAAAATTGTAATGAATTTAAAAAGTAGATAATTATTATTTTTTGTTTGTTTCCTACTGTTTCTTCTCCTACAACTAGAACTGACGACAAGGACTGGCGTTATTTTTTATTAGAGCGGATCCCTGGTCCGTGAATTCCTAGACTGCTCCTGGTCTAATGATTCGCGACCGTTTGATCGGGCGCTCGACTGCCCGATCAAATCTCAAACATCCGATCAGATCTGGAGTCTGATCTGATCAGACGCTTGGGAGCAGCTGAGTGCCCGATCGAACGAATCATCTCAGAAATTCACGGACCAAAAGATCCGCGCTCTATTTTTTACGTATATCTTGATAACGACGAGATCATTCAGATGACAAATACTCTAATAAAACGGCGTTCTGTTACTTTCAAAGCAGGCGCGCTCTTGCGGCCCCACTTTTGACTATCGACCTCGTTGCCCACGTGTACCAACGTACGTGTCAGCATGCACCGCGTGCGCGTTCCGCTCGTCCGCATCCGACGTCCGTGATCGTGACCGAACGAAAATCGGCCACGTGTCGACCCAGGCTTGATTCGATAGGGGTAGTGTGGTAAATTGCGCCAGGAACGTTACTCTTTGTTCCAAGTCGGCGACTCGGTGCTTCTCCTTCCCGGAAGATACGCTGTCACTTTTTTTCACCCTTTATTTTTATTTTTTCTGATCCGGATCTCCTCTTCTGCGTTGCGGAAATTCCTACTTTTTTCCGTGGATTTCTGAAGATCCTGGACGTGGAATTGCCCCGGTGTTAACTGACCGACCGGTGCTTCTGCTCCGACGAACGGACCGGCGCTCGGAATTTGATGATCGAGGCGCTAGGGTTTCTACGTCGAGTTTGGGGTTCCTGAATCTTAGTGAGTGCTTGGATGGCGGATACCAGGCGGTTCTCGTTGACCCCTCAGCTTGGTACGGTTTTGGTTGTTCGTTTCTTTTTCTCTTCCAGTTTTGGGTTTTGATCGTCGTCGATTTGGCGTCTATTTGTCGATCAAGTTGAAATTAGCGGCTAATAGTAAGAGGTTTATTATCGTTTTTTCATGTTAAAGGTTATTATATGCGAAAAAAAAATCTATTTATTGGCTTCCTGCAAACTAACTGTTTTCATTTAGAAAAACAGGGGATCGGTTTGCGATCTTTTACATATATTGGCTCTTCCTTGCAGTGTTGACGCATTTGCTACAGTTTTTATGGATTAACTCTTGGGTATTCTGTTGATGATTCAACACAGTGGTCTAGCCTTAATATTTAACGCTGATTTGTTTGTTCACTAATTGGCTAAACAAAACTAGTGATGGCGTGGTCACCTTCTCAACTTTTAGATGGTTGACAGTATTCTTGTGTTTATATATATATATAATATATTTTTTTTTTGTATTTGATGATCCTGTAATTTCATTATGCATGTATAGACATTGATCAGATACTTATTGAAGCACAACATCGGTGGTTGCGCCCTGCTGAAATTTGTGAAATACTACAGAACTACAGGAAGTTCAATATTGCGCCAGAACCACCAAATAGACCACCCAGTATGGCCTTCTATGTTTACTACTACTTTGTTTATAGTCATTAACCGCTTGCATTGATTGATGTCTAAAGAATTTTGATTTACGATTCTAGGTGTTCAGTTGTTTTATTCATATTTTTTTCATGATATGCTGTTTCAGTGATCAGCATTT
Source organism: Kaempferia galanga (assembly GCA_037974795.1). NCBI lineage: Eukaryota > Viridiplantae > Streptophyta > Magnoliopsida > Zingiberales > Zingiberaceae > Kaempferia > Kaempferia galanga. The sequence goes on along the minus strand of JBBPFP010837843.1, from coordinate 3,300 downwards.
GTCATGTTCTCCAGGTGGAACTGTTTTTCTCTTTGATCGCAAAGTATTGAGATACTTTAGGAAAGATGGTCATAATTGGAGAAAGAAGAAGGATGGGAAGACTGTAAAAGAAGCTCATGAGAGACTAAAGGTAAATTATGTTAGGTCAATGACAATGCCTCTGTGTATATCGTTTGAAGACTTGCTATTGAGAGAGTATTTTAGGGCAAACATGGTCTTTTTAAGCTGTTTATCAACCCTTGTTTCACATCCTTAGCTGATTATCATCTACAGTTACCACATTTTTATGTAATTTTCTGTTATAGATAGGAAGAAACAAAGTTATGTGTTTAAAAACATTAACTACAGGCGAAGTCAAAACAATAAAGCCACAAGTAGACAAAGTAATGAAATAAATATACTTACAGATATTCAAAGTTGGATAAAGCTAAAACCATTGGGGGTAAAACAATAGTACAACTCGGTGTGCAAAAATGACCTTTTTTATTAACACTAGTTGACATCAATTGTCCGCACAAGCTGGTGTTAGTGAGCATTGA
>JBBPFP010836747.1:0-15719 GCA_037974795.1 Kaempferia galanga | reverse complement strand
GACAAGGTTTGGATGCAAAAGCCTCCCTAGGAAGTTCACTTCTGACTGCCACTCCTCCAGCCCCTGCACGCTCTCAGGGTTGAGCTTCTTCACGGCCACCAACGTGCCCACGTTGCTCTTTAAAGGATTGAGGGTCATCTCCTCCACCCAACCCTTGTACACCTTCCCGAATCCGCCCTCTCCGAGAACAGATTCGGGCTTGAAGTTCCTAGTGGAGATCTAGAGCTTGGCGAAGGTATAGACGCGAAGGTTGGGCTCCTCCAGGATCCTCCCCTCCGGGTATCTTTGCTGATATTGGTGGAAAAGGATTCTGCTGACTTGATTGTTATTGCCTTGTGACGCGAGGTCGCGCGGAGGATTCCGACGCGAGGTCGCACGCCGGCTTGTGACGCGAGGTCGCGCGCCGGGCCTTCTGACGCGAGGTCGCGCGGCGAGCAAGGTTGAGAAGCAGAGCGGCAGAAGACGCGAAGTCACGCGGCGGCTTGTGACGCGAGGTCGCGCGGAGGATTCCGACGCAAGGTCGCGCGGCGGGCCATGTTATCAAGGAAAACTTGTATTCTTACCGCTATAAATAGCAAAAAGTATAGAATCGCCCTTGTAAATTATAATCGCTATTCACCCCCTCTAGCACACCTTGTAGGTTCTAACAGTGTCAACTACCTAAAGGAGTGCATGATAAAGCCCAACATCTATGCATCAGAGATGACAAACCACAACTAACTTGAAAAGAGTGTTTCGACTATCCAAAGGGTGGGTCGAGTAATTGGAGAGTCGTGGACTACCTGAGAGGGTGCCAAGACTGCTCAAGAGGGTGTGTTACCTGAAAAGGAATGTCAACCTAAAAAGGTGCTTTCACTATCCAAAGGGGTGAATCTAAAAATTGAAGAGACGTGATCCACATTGCCATCTCTTAATCCATCATACCAAACCACACAAAGGAGAAAAGCTACACTAACAACAACAAGTGCTACTAGAGCGTGGAAGCTAGTGGGCAAAGGTGAGGTAGGTTGCATGATGGAGGAGAATGGAGGAGGTTTAACAAAGCAATCAATGATTTGTAAATTGTAAAGTGATGAACCATGATGAGATCAACACGTGAATCAAAGGCAACAAAAAGCTTAGAGCAACAAGGTTGCACCATAACCATTGTTTATAGGTCATATATTTTATGTAGTAAAGGATTACAGTAGAATCTCGTAGTCACATAAGATTGTCATAGCCAAATTGATTGTTAACTTGTTAAACTTAAGTCTCAAACTATTTCAGTAGGCACGAGAAAAACTTGCAATATACCGATAGAAAAAAAACTGGCATGGTAAAACTTGACAAGATCAATTGGCACCAACCAAAATCATGATGATACTAGGTGGCTATGGCCTTCTTGCTCTACAATGATTCAAACAAGGTTTGAGGTTTTGAAAAAGGAAGGAGGAATTGACTGCAGAATACGAAAACTTTTACTTAAAATACATGAAGAGGAGGCTTCGACTTTGACTTTGGCTTTGACAGTGAAACTTAACTTTGGCTACAAGATGTGTCACAACCAACATCAAGTGAGAGTGGGCATTGGGTATATATGTTAGGGGATTTAAACTTGGACCTTATAAGTTGGGGTTAATTAAAAAGATTATTAAGTGGAATGGTTATAAGTTAGGGTTTTCTAGTTGACATAAGCACTCATGATTCCACAAGTCTTTAAAAAGAGACTCAAGTTAAATAGCACAAAAGACTGAAGTAACAACGCATGAACTTTCAGAATATTTTCAAAATATTTCAAACAAAACAAAAAAGAAGTGCATCTTAAAAGAAAATCTAATATATCCAACGTGATTAGGAGGATTGACTTCATGTATCGTGTGCCATAATCTGAAAAGAATTAAAGTAAAATGAAAATTTGAGAATAGAAAGGGAAGAAACAAGAATATTATGTGCAGTATAACTTGAGCAAGCAAATAGATTTTGCAATTACAATAAAGATTCAAGATGCATCACAAATTAGAGATAGGTAACTTACCCCGTTTTGAAAAAGATAATCATGAGGATATACATTCAGCAAAAGTGAGTTCTCAAAATGAAATACAACATCTGGAAATTCATCATCAACACTGCAATAAGATAAACAAATAGCTGGTGACATAAATGATCTAGAATTCTTACCTGGAAACTACCTTACCTGAATAAAAATGGCTTATGTCAAACACATAATCAGATATAGTTTAGTATAATTTGCTAATCTCTGTATATTAAAATCTCACAATCAAAAGCATCTTGGGTACTAAGAGATGAGCTACTCAAAATTATTAGTCCATAAAATCCTTTGACCAAAAAAAAATGTCCAGTTAGATGAGGGACCGAAGCTAGAAATAAGAACTTTGATTCAGCGCCTATTTCATCACATCAGGTCATTCTTCAAAATATAATTTTAAAATATATCATGATTAATTACCTGTTATTATCTCATATTTCTCACCTGTACTTCCTGTTTTGGTTGATACTTAGTTACTTACTCGACCACTTGTTATTTCCGTCAATAAATTTGTATAATTTCTTTCCTGCATCAATGGTTTGGACTTTGGATATATGTTTTCTAACAATATGAGACCAGGAATCGACAATAGGAACTACAACTATGAACCATTAGAAATTGTGTCTATTTTTTTTTAAATTTTAGGATCATGGTCTTGGTGAATAATTTCTTATTGAGACGTCAGATTCAAGTAAAAGTACCAGTTTGGTTTGTGCTCTGTAGATAAGTTTAGATCAACAAGTCTCAAACAAAAATTACCAGATAAAGTCAACTTCTTAATTTGTGAAATTTAAATCACAATAAGTAGGCACATCATATTAACTACCATACCTTCCAGAATATAGGAAGCACAGAAAACCTTGAATGTTGTGGAAACTCAAATTCGGATGATTGGAAAATATCTATATAGAAATAAAAAGTGATTATTGAAGATGTACAATCGCAGAAAATTAACTACAGCAAAAGCATCTTACTGCTTTCATCACCGCCTGGTAGGCTTTGTCTGGTAGATAAGTCATTGTTGTTCCGCTATCAATTATGGTCCCTTTCCCGTCACCAGTGTCAAATAAATAAGAAGGAAGTTGTAAGAAAGCTCCACCCACTTCAATTCCCTTCATATTAACATTATAATGTGGCCTATGTCCAAGAGATAGACTTGTTAAATATATAAGAAATAAAATAAAAAAAAAGGATATTAAGGTTTCAAATATTATCCCATGCTAGAGTTATAGTTCCAAGCAGAAGCGATGCAATTTCAGAATTATATGATGCTGACACTCTTTGACATGCATTTAACATTTGCCAAAATGAATTATTTACTTCAAAAATATAAAACTATGACACTTAAATAAATGATCAATTGAATTAAAATTTTACAAATAATATCCATGTCAATACTCAACAACTGATCAAGCTTGTCGAGGTGAACTAAGATTGGTTTTATTTGTCTCTTTATTGCGCCCTTCCACCCATATAAAGGAGACCCCCTCTTGCATTTCATTTCACTCAAAATTTTAAAAAATCTAGCATCTCCTCTCTTATCCTCACTTGAGCATTCTTTCCTCAACAAGTTCTAAGGTGCAAATGGTTTGATGGTATGTAAAAATTAGAGTGCTACTATTCAGCATAGGAGGTTCTTGCATCTTAAGAGACAATGTAAATCCAATGTGAGCACCATAGCAGCGCAATCTTGTCTTAAAGAGAGAGAGAGAGTCCAACTATCACCTTAACCTGATGAATTCCACTCAATCCTTTATGGATCATGACAACCAGAAGATCATCCATTCCTCTTAGTGATGAGTAACATCCTTGAGATCACAATGTTTTAGAGATCCTTAGCGATCATTCCCTTGTCTTAGTGACGAGATGATCCACGATATCACAATGCCTACGAGATCTCTACAAGATCATCCCCTCATTCTAGATGAGTTTTTTTTCCTCGATCCTTCTAGATCAATCAACCATATGAGAGGCATTGCTCTATCCGATAAATTTCAGCCAAGTAGTATCCTCAACTCATGAAACGAATCTATGATTCAAACAAAGTCAAGACACTATGAAGTCAATATTAACTTATATACTTTTAAAAATAGGATTATGAGAGTAGATATGTTTGCATGCCAAAAATAAGATGGAAGATAAATCTGTCAAATTTAAAAACAAATCTATAAAGTTTGTAGATGCATGGCATGATACTCATCAACATGAGTAGCATTAAAAACATGGAAGAGGAGTCTGGTAAGTGTGCATCGATTATTTATTTGTTAATTTACAATAGTGGTATGCTTCAACCATATTGGCCAACATGGCACAAGAGTTTTAAACCATCATACTAAATCTCTGAGTTATCTAAGTCATTCATTGCTAGTGAAGTAAATCAAATTAAAATATCACATTATCTCTATCTAACAACAGTATATTGAAATTTGTAGAAATGCATAAGAGAAAATTTTGCATACTTTAGTGATATTAATTATATACAAAAAATCCAGCAATGATGCACAAGATTTTAGGGAGTTGTTCATGGTACACTGATAATGTTTGAAAGATGAATAACAACCAAATAGGAGGTTCTGACAATTTCCTTTAATGATTTAATTACATTTCGGCAATTGGTCAAAGCAAACAACTATAATATATTGGGAAATATATTGTCTAATAGTCCTACTATAATTGAAAAGGCAATATAAAATTAATACCAATTGGAACCAAACTAAAAGAAGAAAATACCAATTGGTGTGCATAACCAAGTGGGTTGGAACTAACAACAACAACCAAGTCTTATCCCATTAGGTGGGGTCGGCAATAAAGATCCGTTTTACCCCATTGGACTCTATCTAAATAAATTTTATCTTTTTTTTTTTTTTGATAACCAAGTTTTTTTCTTTTGTCTCCTTCTTCCTCATTTGATTTGCATATTTGTCATAGTTCCACATCACCTAACTGGAACATTTATTGGTTTTCGAAGTGCATGTCCATACCATCATAAACGTGTCTCTCAAAGTTTTTCCTTAATAGATACAAATCCGACTCTATGTAATACTCTTATTTCTAATTCTGTCCATTCTCGTATGTTCACACATCCACCTTAGCATCCTTATCTCTATAACTTTCATCTTCTGCTCGTCATTTTATAGAACTTCCCTTTAAGTTTTAGAGGTACTTTACGATCACATAAAACACCCAACGCTCTCCTCCATTTTAACCATCATGCTTGTATTTTATGTAAGACATCTCTTTCAATCCCTCCATCATTTTGCAAAAACAATACTAAATACCTAAAGCTCCCGGTTCTGGACAACTCATCATCTCGTATCTTAACAATTGTCTCATTACGTCTAATATTGTCAAACTTAAATTCTATATATTCTGTTAATCTACTAAGCATAAAACCTTTCACTTCTAGTGTTTCCCGCCACGATTCTAATTTAGCATTTACTACTTCACGTATTTCATCTAATATATATATCATCAGTAAGTAACATACACGTCTTGAATGTGTCCATTGAGTTTATCCATAATTAGTATAAAAAGATAGAGACTTAGAATTGATTCTTGATATAATCCTATCTTTATTGGAAAAACTAAAGAATAGAGTTTGAATCTTCAACATTCTCGACATGGGATTTATGGTATTCTTAGTGTGATTGTCTGGATCAATGGCCTTTGCAGTACACACTACGTTTTGACCGATAACCATGCATATCGAACAAAGTGACAACCTTTGGTTGAAGTATAAGCAAATAGATTCATGCAAATAAACAAAGTTTAGATATTATTTCTTACATGAAGTATGTCCTACATTGTGGTCGGATAGGCATACTTTTTCTTGCTTCAATCAACTTAAATAAGTCCTATAATCAGATTAATCCATCAAATTAATTAAACAGAGGTTGGTAGAAAACTAACCAAGAAGCCAATAAACATCATTTAATCAAGGAAGTTGATGTATGGGGATCTGTGATTTTGTGAAACCATACTTTTGATTCAGGTTGAACTACGGAACCTTTAATATATCAAATTAAAATCATTTAAAAATCTACATTTGTTACTCGGTGTAATCCATAATGGCCAGTTTTAGGCCCAAAAAAATATTGTTTAAAGCCTTTTCAAAGGCTCTGAATAATTTATTCTTTTTTCTTAAGGTTATTTTCATATTTTTGCATTGTTAGGATTTTGAGATTATTTAAACATTTGTTTAGTTAATGTTAGGGCATTATCTTTGTTTTGAATCAATTTTATTCTGGTTAAACCTAGAGAAGGGTTCTCTGCATTTGGCGAATTCCTATGTCTTCCCTAGAATTTCTATGTTCGAACTAACCTATAGAATAATCGTTATTCTATCCGCATCAGAACTATTTTCCATTGATTTTTTGATTAAAAATTACTTTTTTCTGCTCATTTCTCTTCCTCACTCTCCCTCTTTTTCAATTCCTCTATCTATCTTTTCTCTCACCTCTTTCACTCTTCTAGCACTGATGGCAATGCCCTGTAGGCAAGACGGCCTTTGAAGATATTGACCTAGGACAGTACCAGTAATTGCAAGGAAGAATAGGGATGGATAGAAGAAAGAGAAAAGGAGATGAGAGATAGGAAAGAAAAAAATTGTGATGAACTTGAAAAATAATTAAACATTTTTAAAAAATTGTGACAAAGTATCCTCATCAGATTTACACTAGTTTCCATCATTTCATTACGTAGATGTCCACAACAATTGTCTAAGTAAATATATGTATTGAAAAATATCTCCTATTAAATAGTGTATTTACTCTATCAACTAATTTCGAAATTCTATTATTTTCTAAATTTTGGTATTCAATCACCAAATGAGCCTATAAAGGTAAAGCTACTAAGTAGTCTTCAATCCTACCATAATTCAAGGATCATGCCTACACCTATGGACGAGTATCATAAATAGCTTTGTTATAATCTGTGTTGAATTTGGTCAAAAATTAAAAGGACAACTGAAAAACCACACTTAAGTTCTACCTTTTAACACAATAGCCAGATTTATATGCCTTTTAATATTGCATGAACACTTTGATCTAATTGTATGAGGATTTTCAACTTGTTATCTACTTTAGAGAACAATGCTGTCTGCATGTCTTGTATTAGAGCCATAGCAAATCAGCACACATGTTTTAGCCAAAAGGGTTACCTTGGGGATTGCTATCCATAACGTACAAAAAGTCAGCTAAGCAATTTTGTATTTATTCAACTTTGAACTGAAGCTTGCCTATAGTTCATTTAAATAAACATTCAAGAAACTATAATTAGAATGCATGATATTACTTTTTGTTAGTCCACATTTTATCTTAACATGGAAGTCAATACTGGATAATATCCTTTTCCGTACTTACCATGTTGCTTTGTCCACCTATTGATCAATATGATGCTAAGAATTAGCACCAATGAATTGTAAAATGGAGTCACAATAACTGTAAAAGCTTAAGTTAAGAATGAAGAAGCAAATCTAATAGTTTAACCAAGTCTAGAATAACATACTGTGCAGGTACCAAAGGTGTTGTCTTCACTTTAGGCTCTACTACATGTCCTATGATAAAAATTCCACCTCCATTTACTGTATCTAAACAGTGAGCAAATATCCTGCTAGATTTACCAGAAGCAGCAAGCTGTGAGATCATGGATGAATTTGACTGGCCAAAACCAAGAATTCCATCAAGTGATACCCTTGTACCCAAATCCCCAGATTGATGAGCACCACACCTGTACCATTGTGAATTATCAGAATATATTAAAAATTCATCACAATGGTCATGCACAAGAAGACAATGAAAAGGTAATTAGAATCTAAGCAATATAGCACAATTAGAAATAGTATGTCAAACATGTGGATCCACACTCATAAGAGGTACTCAAACCCAATCCAAATAATATAGATGATTACTAGAGAACTCTTAATGTTCCAAAAATTTATTTTCAAACTTAACTTCAAATTCTACAATCCAATCTGCATCTAGTTAGAAACCTCCTGCCATTGTCTTGGAATAGAATTTCTTCTCTTAATGTTTTTTATTTTATATAACAGTAAAATAACTAAAGAAAACTAAAAACTAAGCATTATAAAATGAAACTCATTGAAGAGATTGTGGCATGAGGCATTGATCACTTTGAATGTGATTTATTATAGGTAGAAGTGAGGGGAACAATGACAATAGGAGGGGATGTGTAGTAGAGGATAGCAGTGGAGAGACCGGTGGCTTTCATAGTAGAGACCTAGATCTTATCACAAGGTAAGCTAGAGAAAAAGAGAGAGATAAAAAGGATAGATCATGAAGCGATTGGCCTCCAAATCCAAAGGCAATAACTGTTATTTTATTAATTTGCTTAATACAAAACAGACTCAAAAGGTGATTAGTTCAAGGATGGAAGAGGATTTCTTGTCAACAATAACATAATTAATTCTAGAAGGAAAATGGAAATAATTTATTCTAGAGAAAATAAAGGGAATAGCTAAATAAAGGAAAAAGATTTCAAATTATGGGTAGTATCATAATTAATCCCTTTTTTCGGAACTGTATCAAACAATAATGTAATGGTTATGCCATCCATTCAAGGGCCTTTTGTGATGCTTTGATTTTAAGGAAGAGCACAATTTCAGTGGTATATCTTGGCTTTTTGTGAGCATGGACTTTACTGTTATATGGTATAGTTGGAGACCTTCCTAAGGAGGAATAGGAAAATTGACCGTAGATGTGTGCTAAACTCTACATCTCAAAAGTGTAGGCATTTCGAATTTTCACTCTTGTCCTTACATCTTCGTATGTATCCTTAGTTCTTTAAATATACGTTATACTAATATCTTTCTTTTCTAGAATTTTACACATAATTTCAATAAGTTTTTTTAGATCAATGAATACCATATGTAAGTCTCTCTCTTTTTTTTCTGATACTTTTTAATTTGTTGTCTAAGAAAATGTATAGCTTCTATCGGCCACCTTTCAAACATGAAACCAAATTGATTTTTGGTCTCCTTATATCTTTTTTCTAACTCTTTCCCAAAATTTCATAGCATGACTCATTAATTTAATGTCTCTATAATTTGCAAAAATTTATTCGTCTCCTTTATTTTTATATAGGAGAATTAAGTACTTAACATCCATTATTCTAGCATTTTTCACTTTGATATCAGGATGAATATCTTTGTAAGTCATTCAATAACTTGCTTCCCTAGACACTTCAATATTTCTATTGGAATATCATTCAATCCAACCATTTTTTCCATTTTGAATCCCATTTATATCTGTTCTACTTCTAAAATTTGAATTCTCCAATAAAAATTTAAATTTTTACTTAAATTTTCTATACTAAGTTGGTCTCCTAAATCATCATTAAAAAGTTAATGAAAATACCTCTTTTATCGCTCCTTTATTTCCTCATCCTTCACTAGTATCCTACTTGACTCATCTTTAATACATATTATTTGGGTAAGATCCTTTGTTTCCTCTCGCTTTAGCTATTCTATACATGTTCCTTTCCTTTTCTTTTATATGAAGTTGTTGATACAAGCGTTTAAAAGTTTTATTCTTAGCTTCACTCACTGCTCCTTTGACATCTTTCTTAGCTACTATATATTTTTGCAAGTTTTCTTCATTTTACAAGTTACAATAACTTATATAGGTTGTTTGTTTTTCCATTACTTTCTCCTATACTTCCTCGTTTCACCACCAAAATTCCTGATTTAGTGGTATCAGTCTTCTTGGCTCGCCAACTATGCTCATGGCCACCATTTTCAGATTTAACATCTTCTTATCCTATGTCGTATTTAAGTCGCCACATATTTCTCCTAATAGTTATGCTCTACCTTCTCCTTGAAGATGCTTTACTTTCCACCATTTGATCCTAGAAGTCATGCATGTTTTCCTTCTACTAATACTATATTTGAGGAATGTATTTAGCACCACTAACTTATATTGGACGGCTAAGTGTCTCCAAAGGTGACCTTACCATATTTATAAATTTTTCTATCCCTCTTCCATCCATAAAGAAATCAATTTGTGACTCATTGTTCACACTTTTGAACATAACTAGGTGTTCTTCTCTCTTCTTAAAAAATATAATAGTTATTATAAGTTAATATGTTATTGCGAAAGCCAATATAGTTTTTCCTTCTTTATTTCTTATTCTAAAATCATAGTTCCCATGCATCCCATCATATTCCTCATTTCTTACTCCTATATGATTTTGTACTACATCATTTAGGTCTTCCTTAAACCGCTAATGTTAGTCCGAAGCCCAAATGAAAAAGGTTGAGGGTTGCCTTACCTAGCCAACGTCAAACATGATGCATCATCTAGGTCATCCCAAAACTGTCTTCATCTAATTCTACTTAAAGTGCATATATACTAATTACATTAATAGTTTTCTTTACTACCACTATCTTGAGAGTTATAATCTTATCCTCTTCTTAACTACACCTACTATTTTGTCCTTTAACAAACTATCTACAATAATATTTACTCTATTTCTTGTTTTATATTTTTTTGTGTATCATAACTTAAGAGCCTAAATTCACCATCATCTTTGTCTTCTCCCCGAGAGCAGATCCCCTGGTCCACAATCTCTGGTCCCTTCATGGTCCAGATTAGAAAGGACCAATATATAGATCCCTGATATGATTCAACGGCTCTCCTAATTTGGCACTAGGAGGGGACCAGGGATTGTGGACCAGGGGATCCGGACTGCTTCTACTCTACTTATTTTCTCTTGTAAACATAAAATATTACTTAGGCATGGAATAAGGAGAAAAGTGAAACCAACAAGGATTTTTTATAATTGCATAACTAACTCAACGATATAGAGAAAAGAAGAAGGATTAGCATATTCATTTTATAGACTTAGAAAAACATACAATTAAGTTGCTAGACAATTACTATGGTGGATTCCAAAAATAAAGAAATATATATTGTTGGAAAACATGATGTTGTAATCAATTTATATTCCTAAAAATTAGACTAAAAATATTCCATAAATCACAAGATCATGATTCCGTAAATTATATAGAGTGCCAAGAATCTATTCCAAGATAGCACTATGATGGAATGAAGAGGACTTGAGCTATTGTGTAAAGGAGAGCATGACAAAGATAAAAGAGCAACAATGATTGGACTTGTTAATCTCAATCTACACTTTACTACCCTTCTACAACTTGCACTATTGAGAAACTTTTTGGGCCCACTGACTCAAAGACAAGATCGCCAAAATTCACCTATTGAAATGCATAAATTGAGTAGTCAGAGCTTTGTCTGTAGAGCGTAAAAAAGGGTGTTGCTCAGAGAAAGAGGAGACTCGTTGCTTGTTGTAAATACAAATTAAATTTGAAGTGAATCTACCCAACTCATTCCTAGGTCTTATTTAGGCTAATCCACATCCTTTGGTTGACTTGTATCTCTTGAGTTGCACACATCTAGGTTTATCATGGGCCACTGGAATGCAATCTAGATTGCATCGATTGAAAGCACTGTTCAAGACAAATTGTGTGAATTGGTTGTACCACTTGGGCCAAATCCATTAGTGTGTAAATGAAGTAACGGATGGCTTCCTACTTAGCAATAAATCAAATATGTGTCTCAAACATAAACTTACATTGTGCCTAAAGAGCATGATGGTGCATTGCAATAGTGCATAGTATGCTCATGTGTGTTGCATGTGAGCTAGCGTTTTTATATAAATCGCACAAAGACCTACCATGCGCAAAGCATGTCGTTCTTTCTTTTCAGTCAAATATTTATTAATTATGTAAAAATCATTATTTTAACTCTAGAAGCATCAAATATCACATTGGAAGCTAACGGTTATGCACTAACCCAAATGTGACACTTGCATTAGCTAGTTGAGTTTGGTGGTCACTTGATACTTGATTATACCCAATAGTGTCTGTGATAAAAAGACCTGCAGTTGTGCTCCCATCACCATAAACCACTTTATACTCGCATGGAAAATTCGAAAAACAGCCAGGTATATCCCCATATGTGGATAGGCAAAATTTATCCTGACAGGAAACCAAGCTCGAAGTTGTAGAAGCCTTTGGATCATATAACATCAAATCAAACTGCAACATAGATAGAGACAAACAAACGTAACCCGCATTAAATATAGGTAAGCATATCAAACCACACACTTAAAGTTATGAAATGCCCAGTGGGTGCATTTAGCTTCATAAATGTCTAACGAACACACCCTCCTATAATGAAAACCCAAAACACAAACCTTTCTTAGCCAGTTATCACAATATATGTTTGGTACCATCTTTGAGTTGATTGAATTAACCCTCCAATTTACTGAATTAGTCCACCAATCGAATTGGTTAACATAGACCTTTGTAAGGTGAAATGGTCATTTCACATTTGATAGACTTATACAAGTCAAAATCAAGTGTAACAACATAGATGGGTGCCTGGGAGCTCTAGGATCACAATAATGATCTCAAACTTACACTTTGATCTATAAATGGCCATCATGGTGAAACTTAATGCACCTACTATGATCTAAATGCGAGTGTGAAGGCATGGATGACTTCTTGGAAACACAATGGCAGTCTTACATTTGAATTTTATCTTCTGGATAGCCATTCAGGTGAAATGGCAATTTCACTTTAATAGACCTACAACAGTCTAAATACTGTGAGGATATTGATGTGTTCCTAAGAGCACAAAGAGTGCATGTTGTCTGAACTGGTATTGTTACCTATGAATGTCTATTAAGGTGAGTTTACTAGCATGCTTATGGTGCTCTTAAGAGTTCATTTATACTGTCATGCTTGTTTTTAGACCATTATAAGTTCATCAAGGAAAAATAATTGCTTCACCTCAATGGACGTCCAAAGTTTTAAAAAAAAAAAGACAATTTGAGGCAAACATTTTGGTTCTACGACTCTCAAGAACTCATCCATGTTTTTATTCATGCATTTAGACTTGAGTAGGTTCGTCAAGGTGAAAATCATCATTTTACTATATATATAGGCCTATGTCAGCTAGTTCAAGTCAACTGGTGGGCTAATTCAATTAACCAGTTAGTCAATTATGGGTTAATTTAGTCGAATTGGATGGAATTGGGTGTGTGTTGCAATGATTGACTTACCAACTGGACAATCGACTGGTGAGTTGATTCAATTGATTGGATGGTATGTGTTAAGATGGCCAGGTGAGAGGAAGCTATTTTTGAGTTTTCACCTTAGGGAGGTGCATTGGGCATTTAAGAAACTAAGCGTACCCATTAGGCATTTTGTAACTTTAGTGTGTGGTTTGGGAATTTTCCATAAATATAAAATTGAACAGAAGCAAAAGGACGAAAAAGGAATCATACACCAAGATCGCTCTTCTTAGGGCACCCCACGCACGAGATGCAATTCACCCAAAGAAGGTCGCTCCCTGTGTCGACTTGCACGTGGAAGTTGGTGGGCGGAGTCCCAATCGCAATCTCCGCATAGTATAACCTACAAAATTTAACACAAAGGAGCGCGATTAAAAAAAACACGCAAAACGATCAAATAAGACAAATGTTTGGGGCCAAACCCAGCATCGGTGGGGATGCCAGAGCCGCCGATAGGAATATCGATCGCGGCGAGGATCCTTCTGTGGCGGTGAATGTCGTGGGCGCGGAGCTCGGCGATGGCTTGCCTGCGGCCGAGAAACTTGTGGCGCACCTTAAGCAGCCCAACGGCAGTAACTGACGGAGCCAACGCCAGCAGCAGCGCCAGGAGCAGAGCAAGAAGCGACGAGGAAGAGGAATAAGGAGAGTGTTGGGGAACCATCGCGGTAGGATTGTCGGGACGAATAAAGTCGGTCGATCGATGTTCCTCAGGGCAGCGACATCGCCATCGGGGAGGTTTTGAGAAGGAAAGGGAATGTAAATGTGAGGACGAAGGAAGGAAGGAAGGAAGGGCGATAAATGAATAGCAGGGGCTCGGCCTTTCCTTTCCTTGCTTGTTTTGGAGCGGGAAAGTGGGAGAAAAAGGAGAGAACAAAGAGAAAGAAGGCAGAGGAAGGTGGAGAGGAGAAAACGGACGACGACGAAATTTAATTAAATTGGTTTGTATTAATAAATTTATATTAACATAAAAAACATCCTATATGTATAAATTGGACATTGAGCTCCGTGCCAAAGGCTAGGCTTCTCAATTTCTCAAATATTCTCAAATATTTAAGATTAAATTCTAGTTTTGATGAATTACAGATAAATGTTAGACGGATATAGATCGTTGGTTCAATGTGAGTGTTAGTTATTTCAGGGGATCAAAAATTATGTGGGATTGAATTGATTATATCAAAATTAATTAACTTAAGTGTCAACTATATGTATATAAATTAGACATTGATGTTCATATTATATTATATAATATAAAATAAAAAGCATATTTCTCACATGAGATAATAATATAGTTAGACCCTCTAATAGATAATTAAAAGATTTAAAATTTGAGTTTTAGCTTGGCATATTGTAAGAGATTTTTTGTAACATCCCGAAAATCCTAAAAATAATTTTTAAAATAATTCTACGATTTTTCTGGATTTTTAGACTATTTTTATGGATTTTATTTTTCTGGATTTTTAGACTATTTTTATGGATTTTTCTGACGAGCATAAGTAGCAAAAAATAAAAGAAAAAAACGCAGGAACCGGAGCTTGAACCCAAGACCTGTCGGGTCTGCGCCTTAGAGCGGACCCAATAACCAGTTGTGCTAGGCGGTAACTTACCAAAAGAAAGTGGAACAAAATAATGTTAAGTGGTGGATAAGAGCACCTAATATAAATAATAACTTAAAAAGAAGTTAGGTTATTATTTCTTATTCGTTCCCCTCCTCCCCCTTCGTGCGCCTCCCTCACGCACGCGAACCGAGGCGACGCCGAAGCCAAGCAAGCCGACGCCCTTCTTCCTCCTTTCTCCTCCTCCTTCTAGATCTTGGCACGCCCAACCCTAAGGGAACCCAAGCTCCTATTTTAGAGCACGAGGAAGGCAAGAGAGGCGTTCTCCGACGCCGAGTTCTCTCCTCCCACGCGAGGAACAAAAGGAGCACGAGGAGATTTCTTCTCCGGAGGGTTTTCCGAGGTCTAGAGTAAGAAAAAGGAAAAGAAAGACACAAGGAGAGGATTCCGGCGACGATTGTCTTCTCCGGCGAGAAGAAACAAGGAAAAGCAAGGGATTTTCTTCTCCGGAGAGATTCCGCGAGTTAGAGGAAGAAAAGAAAAGCCCTAGAAGCCTAGCGTAAGGAAGATAAGCGCAGGATGTAAGTAGCTCTCACCTGCAGTAGGAGTAGTTTCGCTTGGTTACTCCATTTTGAAAATTAGAAGCATAATTAGAATTTTATAAATTTTCTAGCTTAAATTCTAATTATGAAAGAGATTAGATTTGTAAAGAAGCATGATTAGCATTTTATGTTATTAGATAATTTTATTAGCATGAATTAAAAATAAGAGAACAAGTGTAGATCTTTCTTTAAGTATGTGCAATTCATGTTAACTTAAGTTACTACACTAGCATGTTAGAACTCATTGAATTGTATGTAGATCTACCCAAGTATGTTGATAATTCATGTTAATTCTAGTTATTGTATGAGCATGAGTAGAACTTAAGTGAAGTGTAAGCTAAGTGAGAATAAGATATTTTAAGAATAGTTATAAATTAGCTCTTTAACCAAGTAGCACTTTATGTGCTTGAGGAAATGCCAAGGCAT